>REGL01000432.1:82401-98077 GCA_004194395.1 Aurelia aurita complex sp. Pacific | reverse complement strand
TGTTGCAAAGAAAATTCGTTAGGGACTGTATAATTTTGCTCAGATTGATTCCCCTATGTAAGATGTACAAAATGATACCAACTTTAGGCCAACCTTTGGCATTAATTACATTTTTGAGGTTTTGATACAAATTTAAACTTACCTTGGCAAAGATGATATCGCAACCCTACAGCCATGGGAGACTCAAATTTAATTTTGCCATTTTATAGCCAAGTGTCTTTTTGCTATCATTCACATGATTCCTAAAACGGCGATCTTTTCTGCTTCATTTGACATAAAATACAATCTTCTCCTGTCATGTAGCAGCCTCCAAGACTGGAAATTTGTTGAACATATTGTCTTGTTTTCGATTGCTTTTCCTTCTCACAGCTAAATTCATATTTTGCTATCAAAACACTTCATTTTGCTTTGTTTTTCATTTTTTCATTTCTTCCTTGATTGCGTGATCGATAAACAAAGTTTTGGCGGTAAAATAATTGGTTTCCAGTCCCTGAAATGGCCGCATAACGGCTGAACTGTTTTGGGGTCGAAGGGCTAACGGTCAAATTTGACGCCATTTTGTTTCAGCTGTCCGTATACTTTCGTGACGGGAGTGTAGTAGTTGCAGTCAAACAGAGTTGCAGTCAAAATTCATTGCAATTCTTTTGCACTAAACAAATGTGCATCAAGCGAAAGCTGTAGAATGCAGTTTCTTACAAAAGCTTCTTGGAAAAAATTTAAATAAAACTAAAATATTGAAAACGTCTGGTCCCTTTACCCCCTCTCCCCAAACGTCCATTGGACATTTCGCATGAAAGAATCGATTTGTGTGCAGCCCCTAAATGTGCATAACCTGCTTTCTGCCAATCGCGTGCAAAGAAGACTTCCAGTGCATATATATAGCATATAGTTTCCAGTCTGGTATTTAGATGCGTTACAGGCTATTAGCCTACTACATTTGCACTATATTAGCATGGCATGGCATAGCATGGCCCCTGGCCAGTCTGCAGAGTATGGCACTTTTCGACGAGATCTCCTGTGTGCAACGAGAAATTTCTTTTGTTCTCTATTGTCTAATTTGAATAGCCTATTGAAAATCTCCGGTGTGCAAGTGCCATACTGGCATAGCATGGCCCCTGCCTGGCATAGCATGGCCCCCTGTAAAAGCATGGCCCCCTGTAAAGCAAGTATTCTTATTGAGGGGCTACCATATGGGTAAAAAGATAAAATCAAATCAAATATTATTTACTGTTGATAGGTTGTTTGTTGATACCTCTACTGATGAAGATTTTTAATCGAAACGTTTGGTGCAAAAAACAGTTTTATTTCTTTGTTATTATTTATTACTTTGACTTGAGTTCTGTGCATAGTTCATCCTGAACTCGTACTTACCTTCCTTCGATGATAACGCAAATAGTCACAGATCAGATGTTTGTATCTTGGCTTCTTCTTTTCTTGATCTTTGTCTTTGATTAGGCCTATTGAATTGCCACCTTAACTTTACCGCGCGAAACATACTTTAAGGTGGTAGCCAATGCAACGCTTTGGAGGCGCATTTGTCTTTCAGGCCAGCTCTGCGAAGGAAATTGCCTCTCTATCAGAATAGTCCATTGTTTTACTTTAGTTGATTAGTTGATTTGATAGCACAAAGCAGAACACATAAGGCACACAGTGCAAGAAGGATGGCTGGAAACTTCTGGCTGTCTTCTCATCATCATCAATGGATCTTAACACAAGAAGAAATACTCATAGAGAGACAGACAGACCTAAAGAGCCTTACAAATGAAGAATATCAGAAGTTAATGATCTTCTTTTGCCGTTTTATTCAATCTCTTGGCGAACATTTGAAACTTCGGCAGCAAGTTATAGCAACTGGGACTGTCTATTTTAGAAGGTTTTATGCAAGGAACTCATTGAAATGCATAGACCCACTTTTGCTGGCACCAACCTGCATCTTTCTTGCTGCTAAAGTTGAAGAATGTGGTGTCATAACTAATACGAAACTGATCAGTGGCTGCACTGCGATTCTTAAAAGCAAGTTTGCATTTGCTTTTCCAACCATCACCGAGTTTCCTTACAGAATCAATCAGGTATTTATTTTGTGGCATATTTGCAGTCTGACCGGGTCACCAGAGAGCAGGTGTGGCAAAAATTAAGGAGGTTTGGGTTGCAACTAAAAGTAGGTTGTGATAAGAAGCTGATTCTGTAATATTGACCCAAGACTGGAAGCTTGATGCTGCATATGGGAGGAGGGTGCTGAGGCTCCGGCCAATGGCCGGGGCTGGGCCGGAGCCTTGGCCCTTTTTGTATTTTTTTCGCCAGCTCCGGCCAGTTCCGGCCATTCAATAGAGAAATGTGAAACTGTAAGATTATGTTTTTAATAACTGCTAGAACAAAATTTGGTGTTGATATCTGGTGTGGTTTATCATTAACAGTCTTTAGTCCCACATAGACCTTTGTTTCCCACAATTAACATTGATTTGGGCCAATACCCTTTTTACATTTGTTTTCAACTGCTCCGGCCAAGCTCCGGCCATTGGCCGGAGCCTCGGCACCCTCCTCATATGGGTGAAAACTATCCAGTACCCAGCGTTGATGCCAGGGTGCTTCCATTGTTTGGCGAAAATCTCTGGCATGGACTTTGCGTTGTTTCCACCAGGCAGTGGCGGATTTAGGGGGCAAGTGGGGCAATCCCCCCCCCCGCTGCTTCACAATGAAAACTTAGCTTGGTGCCCCTTTTTGGTGAGAAATGCCCCCCTCATCCTGACTCTAATGCATAACGTTTTAACTGTTTGGGTTTAGATATGGGGGAAACATATAAATCTAGGCGTTTTTTAGTAGTAGATCAAAGAGTTTTTTTTAAAGAAACGTAAAAATATTTTTGCACCCCTCCGGTGCGCTAACTTTCTATTATATTTTTGGCGCCCTGTTTGCAAGCTCCGCCCCTGCCAGATCCGCCCCTGCCGGATCCGCCCCTGCCACCATGGCATTGATGGAGGTTTTCCATAAACTGGAACTCCTTCATTGACCTTGGATACTGTTGGGCTATCAAGCAGTTTGATTGGCTCCTTTCAAAACAAAGGAGATTTCTCACATAGAAGTGGAGTTCAGTTCAGAAATGGAGACATTTAAAGAACATTCGAATGGCTTAATAATTTGTCATTGTAGTGTCACCTTGCTCGACTTATACATAAATCTCCAACAGTCTCTGAGTTGTTGAAATCGTATCGTCAAATGCAAGTAATGAAGTTGCGTGAAATACAACCTTTAACAGTAGACTTATTACCTGAAGTCTCTTGTTTCCCTGTGCTCTTTGACTTGATGATGGCGCTTCTGTCAACAGTGGATCAACAACAACAAAAGCAATTCAAATCAATGAGATGAGCGTAACTTGAGGGTCATTACGGAGTGATACTACTTTAACTATGTGTAGCGTAGGACAAGGTATACAGGGTGTCCCAAAAAACTGTGCCCCATTTGCCTGAAGATGGCAATAAAATGGCAAAAGCTTCACGTCAAAGATTTGGACGATGTTGCGCTTCAGATATTCAATTAAAGTTTCTTTATTCATTTGAAAAAACAACTATTTATAAAAAAAACAAGGCTAATTAGTAACTACGTGCCATCCATAGTGGGAAAGGACTTATAGTCAGCGAGTTCCCACTATGTATGGCTCTTACAGTTAAATTCAAACTGTTCCAATAATAGTTGTAAGAGAGGGATAGCCCGAGAGCACGCAATTCGCCATTGTGATTGGCGCTTTAAGGTTTGGTGAGCAACATGAACAACCCAGAGTTCCTTCTGAGGTCCAGGCTCGAGGAATCTATCAAAAGTTTTGCTGCCATCCTGGTAAAAATCCGTTGAAAAATGATGGAGCTATGACCTTTGGGAGACCAAATTTGCCTGATGACTGAAACCAGTGGTCCGCCATTTTGTATTACTATTTTGCAGCGATAAATAACTCCATCGATGAAATGAAACAACAACCTCTAGTAGCATAGCTCTTGTAAAAATTCTGTCTATCATCAGAGAGTTTTCATTTATTTCTTACTGTACCTTACAGAAACTATTTCTTACATCACATGAAGATATTTATCACTGCAAAATAACAAGACAAAATGGCCGACTGCTGGTTTTGGTCATCAGGTAAATTTGATCTTCTGAAGATTATACAGTAGCTCCATCATCTATCAACGTATTTTTAAGGAGATGGCAGCAAACTTTATTTGAGCGTCTGAAGAGCAACATCACATAAAAGTTTGGCGAGAATCTTTTGCCATTTTGTCACGATTGTCAGGCAAACGATGCACACTTTTTTTGGGACACCCTGTAGATGTTTTCAAAATCAATTTTTCTCTGACTTTTTGACTATGGATATAGGTAGGGCCAAGATGAAAACTCGGATGTGAAAACTCGGAGGTAATCGGTTTTAGAACACTGGGCTAGTTCTTCCATACCCTTTTGATGAGATAGATGCCTGGACAGTATATAAAGGACAATTTATAGATGTTTTGAAAATACTTGTAATATCTTGTAATATCTCAAATTCTTTTAATGATGCATAATACATACAGTAGGACCAAAACGAAAACTCGGAGGTCAAAAACTCGGAGGTCAAAAACTCTGAGGTATCGGTTGTAGAACACTGGACTGGTTCTTTTATACCCTGTTAATGAAATAGATGCTTGAACAGTATAAAGTATAAAGGACAATTTATAGATCCTTCGAAAATATTTGTAATATCTCCGAGTTCTTGACTTACTGTATGCATGTAGGACCAAGACAAAAACTCGGAGTTTGAAAATTTTCTCCGACATCTCTGAGTTTTCATCCTGGCCCCCTTTTCTGCCTTCCGGAAAGTAGGTTATATGTTGGGTTATCAAAATATCATTTTTACCCTCTTTCTTTTCAATAGATCTGGGAATGTGAATTTTACATATTGGAAATGATGGATTGTTCGCTCATTGTATTCCATCCGTATAGATCATTGACAAAATACTTAGCAGACATGGGGCAAGAAGACACATTATTGGCCATATCCTGGCGGATTGTGAATGACTGTTTGCGAACGGATGCATGCTTGATGTACCCTCCTTACCTGATTTCACTTACAGCTGTTTATATGGCTTGCGTTATACAGCAGAAAGATTGCAAACAATGGTTTGCTGAACTGAATGTGGAAATGCAAAGAATTATGGAAATCACACAGAAGATTTTAGCGCTGTATGAACTTTGGAAGATGTACGATGAAGAGAAAGAAATTTGTAATATTCTGGTTAAAATGCCCAAGCCCCGATCGGGACCAAACTCAAGGCCCTCGTCCGCAACTCCTAGGAACCATACACCATCTCCAGTTCCTGGCCTTCATTAAATACTGTTTGTATGTAGTAATCCAGGAGGGGGTACTTGACGTTTATTCATAGAGGTGTCCAAGCCAGCATAGCTTCCAAATCTTTAACTCGGCGTAAAAAGGTGGGTGTAAAATTCTGTGATCTATTTCTTCTGACTGAGTGGCTTGAAACAAACTTCAGTTACTTATCTTTAATCCTACGGTTGGACTTTTCAGAACTTTTCAATATTTTTGGAAATTTCAGCGGATTTTACATTTCAACTCATTTGAGGGTGTGACGTCATCAAATTTCTAAATCATAAACCAGAAAAGTGAGAGACTTTTGCTTGATACCATATTGTAGACATCCATAAACAATGGTTTTCTTCGAAATTATTTCATGTTGCTTCAAATAGTTTAGAATTTACGATAGTTTTAAGTTTTTTTGAAAACTTTTCTTGAATTCTTGAAAAATTAGAAAATTACTCTAATTCTGAAAATATTGAAGATTTCAGAAAAGTCCAATGGTAGAATTATAGAGAAGTAGCTAAAGTTTGTTTGAAGTCATTCAGTTCAAAGAAATAAGTAACTGAATTTTACACCAGCCCTTTTAAAGATTTGGAACCTATGCTGTCCAAGCCAACTCTGGTCTAGCAATAGTATTTTATCATTTGGTTGAAATGTTTGCCTTGGCATCTCCATGGAAATTGCTCCATTGCAATGTTGCAGAGCTAAGTCAAGAGGAGTTTACCATTGTCAAATAAATGATAAGAAATATGGAGCAAGAATGACACTGATGAATATCCAGAAGCATCAAACAGCTTTAACTTAATACCACTGAAATCACAGCCGGTTCCAAATCTTTATCTCGACGTAAAAAGGTGGGTTTAAAATTCAATGACCTATTTCTTCCGATTGAATGGCTTGAAAGAAACTTTAGAAACTTATCTATAATTCTACCGTTGGACTTTTCAGAAATTTTGAATATTTTTTGGAAATTACAGCGTATCTTACATTTCAACTCATTTGAGGATGTGACGTCATCAAATTTCTAAATCATAAACCAGATGAGTGAAAGACTTTTGCTTGATACCATATTGCAGGCATTCATAAACTATGGTTTTCTTCGAAATTATTTCATGTTACATCAAACAGTTTAGAAATTACGCTGGTTTTAAGTTTTTTTGAAAATTTTTCTTGAATTCTTGAAAAAGAAGAGAAACACTCTAATTCTGAAAATATTGAATATTTCAGAAAAGTCAAAAGGTAGGATTATAGAGAGCTAGCTAAAGTTTCTTTTAAGTCATTCAGTTCAAAGAAATAGGTCACTCAATTTTACACCAGCCTTTTTAAAGATTTGGAACCTATGCTCCCCCCCCCGTCTTTGAAACCAGATCTATAAAACGTGCCTATCTTTGAAACCTGATGTCAGAAGAGTTTGGTGAAAGTAGACTCTGAAAAACAGCTTATTCCATGTGGATAAAGATTCTCAAGTACCCCCTCCCCCCACCTTAATGTATTACCCTATGCTCTTTTATTTCTTATTTTAAATTGTGTTTTGTGAACATAAAGAAGTTGTGATTTTGCTTAAAACCTTACTATGCTCCTGGTCCCGGTCCCGGTTCTATTTACAGCACACCAAGTCATTTCATTTTGAAATAATTTTTTTTTCATCTGAAAGCTTCAAGAGGTCAGAGGTATTCCAAAATTATGTAGCAGTGTTTGCCGAGTTTCGCTCGCTAGTCGCTTTGAAATTGTATGTCCACCATAAAGATACTGAGTGGCTATTGCCAGCATGCCCACATTTGAAAACTGAAAATGGTAACGGAGTTTATAATCAAAAGGAAGTCTTTAGAAGTTAAAGCAGACGTCTCTTTTCATAATTCTATCAAAGTATATCGCTATTAAGATGGTGATAAAGTAAAATTCATCTAATAACTATGGTGTGATGTTCAGTTTTCAGCAAATGGATATTTATTCACAGTATCTCTGAATTCTATGTCTCCGAAATGAAATTCTTCCTAGAACATTTTGAATCTTCGAGCGTGTGAATATTTTGTTCATGGATGCTCTGGTTTCTCGAGGATCGTGTCAACTTCGTCGAAGATGCTGTACTTTCCATCGAAATACGGCTTTTTTGTCACTGTCAATTCTTTCAAAATGTTTGATCCTTTTTTTGGCAATTCTGAAAAGAAAAAAGTATACAGCAGATGACTGATAAATGTATGCTCTAGTCGAAATATGATAATGAAAAGGTTTAACTGTTTTGTCGATTTTGTTTATTTTCAATGACACATTGTACAACATGCATACGAGAAGATGGTTTGAGCAACAACACCAGTTTAAGGAACAAACGTTAAAATCATGCATGAAATGATTGATGCAATTCGACTTTTTGATTGATTGATTGATTGATTGATTGATTGATTGATTGATTGATTGATTTTAATTTCTTTAGGCACGATGGCCACTTCAGTCAAAGGACTGATTTACAGTGGGCCGTGCAAATACATACAATGACTAAATTAAAAGAAAAGCATACAAAATTGAATAATCTTATTTACAAAACAATCTAATAAGCAAATTAAAAGTAATGCATGAAAGAGAGAATCAGCATTCGCTGTTGGTATTGCTGGTACTTTTTTTGAATGTTTCATAAGTTTTCGATCATTTGATTTCCATAGAAAGATCGTTCCACAATTTAGCACCCTTATGCGAGAAGCTCTTTTGTCCGAAGGCCGATTTGCGATAAGGAACGGCCAAATCTGTTTTGGTATTGCGCAGTTCTCGACGACAGATAGATGTTGTAATTGTTTTGCAGTTCAACCTTGGGACCTTGCAAATTAGTGAACATGAAGCAAACATGTCCTGTAGATTCAAAATTCATGTCGGAATTTATCCAATATGCAGCATTTATCCAATAAAATCTTCGAAACGTGGGTCTGTAAATCACAAAAAATCCGACACGTAGGCCGTGTGCTTCGACCCTGGGTGCAGCGCGGCGGGAACATGTTTAATTAATCGAACTTTGTTGCATTGGTAATACGCTGTCGCGCTTCATTGCTGTCAGGATGCTGAATTCATACTGGAGGCATGCGACAAAGGCAAAGGACTCGTGCATGTTAGTAAGCATAGTACAAGAGCCACAAAACGCCATACTTATCTGTCTTGCACCCCATTCCCCGCGGGGGGGGGGGGGTATTCATATATTTTTCCGTACGGGGACTTGCCGCTGAACAGGGTATCATTTCAGGATTCCTACTCAGGGACAGGGTATCACTTTTGTATAGTCGGCTCCATGACAGGGTCCGTATTTTCTATGAATGACTCCGAATCACTCTGCGAATGTCATTTAAATCGTTTGGATGGCAGAATTTCCGCATTTTCTGAGTGGTTTCTATCAAATTTCCGGGGCAGCGTACAATTTTGTATCAAGAAACTCAAGAACAGGGTACTGTTTTCAGAATTTCACTCAGGGACAGGGTATCATTTTCGGGAATTTACTCCGGGACAGGGTACCTTTTCAGATTTTCCAGCGGCACCTCCCCGTATTTTCGTAGACCAAGTACCTCCTCCGGGCCCCATTCACACTTCGAGTGGGCCTTCTAATTGGTCAATCCAACAAATGAGATGCATTTGATTGGTTAGATTTAACATGGTTTAGATAAAGCTGTATCTGGTGTCAGTGCGAGTGTGGTATGACGTAAAAGAAGCACACCTTGCAATCTTCCACACGTTTTCAACCTTGTATCTGGACCTGTAAACTGACGGGGACGTGCCATTTTGCCCATCACGAATATGATACCCCATAGTCCCACAAACTTTAACAATTTGGACCATAAGTCCTTAAAATATAAAACAATTCCTGTAATCCTTGTGATTTGGCAGAATAATTTGAACAGCACCCATACTTCCACTAATCATTCTCCAATTTTTCAAAAAGTACTCCTAAAATGGGGCATCTCCAAATCACCAACATACATAGTTTCCGTCCGAGATACGTGTAAAACGCCTTCGGTAAATTCTGTTCGCTTTCATAGAATACTCACTGAAGGCATCACATTCCGTTGAAACGCATCTTTTGCAGCCAGTTTTTCCAACTTCTTCAAAATGATCGACTTTCTGAAAGGTGGCTCCTAATTCGCAAACAATTCTGTGCAATTTACACCATGGTACGCATTCCAAGACGGCATCTTTCCCGTATTTGTAGCACGTGCAATTCTTCTGACAGCCCTCCAATGGCTTTGAATCACCAACTTTGATGGAATCACCGTCTAACGTGTAGCAGTGATCTAGCAGTAAAATAATTGAAAAATGATAAGAGTTTTAGATTTGGTTTTTGGTTGGCTAATGTGCAAGCTATGATTTTTATGCACAGGTTTTCATAGAGTATCTACATGACACTCAGAAAGACAAATTCCGTACTTTATACGCTCTTGAAAAATACATATCCTGTACTCCGAAAACGTCCCTTCAAATTTGGCCTGAGCCAAATTATGGATCCACAACCCTATTGTTGAACTGACAACAAATTCTGCTCTCGGTTGAACAAGGACATATTTTGTAAAACAATAGCATGAGATGATTTGTCGACACCTGAAATCAAAGCGATTAGCGACTGCAGACAAAGGAAATTCTCCCAACCATAAATTCAAAGCAAACAAAGCCGCAAAAGTTGCTCTGAAACCCAGGTAGCTAGCGCGCTCGTTGTGCATTCCAGACAGTTTTTTTAAGAGAAAACATGAGCATATATCGAAAGAAGAAGGATGTATCTAAAAATCTACCTCGGGCATTTTATTTGTTTGGTTCAGAAGCTGAGCAGCAAGTGTTTTAATTACACCAACAATTAAAAGATATTTGAATCGCCTCCCAATCGGCTTTTGAACCAAAATAAATTAAATGCCCGTGGCAGATGTGTGGATAGATCCTTTTTCTTTCGATCTATACTCATGTTTGCTCTTAGAAACAACTTCTGGAATGCACAACAAGCGAGCTAGCTACCTGGGTTTCAGAGAATCTTTTGCGATTTTGCTTGGTTTGATTATCTGGTTGAGAGAATTTCCTTTGTCTGCGATCGATAATTGCTTTGAATTGAGGTGTCAATCAAAACCAACTCGTGCTATTGTCTTACCAAATCTGTCCAACAGGGACAGATTTTGTAATACAATAGCAACATGTTCGATTGAGTGACACCTCAATTCAAAGCGATTAGCAATTGAAGACAAAGGAAATTCTCTCAAGCATAAATTCAAAACAAACTAAGCCGCAAAGGTTCCTCCGAGACTAGTAAGGCAAACTCTCGCCTTGTGCAAGCGAAGGGAGGTTTTTAAGAAAAGTTACGTGCTTATAACGAAAGAAGAAGGGTAAATCTAAAGTTTTGTCTGGCGGAATTTGTTTATTTGATTCAGGAGCTTTTTTGTAATCGTTTCATTTGCTACATTTGATTTGCAGACAATCTGAAATTGTAGCGTGCCGGCAAAGGACCCTTGATGATTGTTTTCTACAATTTGTTATGTGGTGTCATGTCACCCAAGCCACCAAAAAGTGCTCGTTAAAGATCCACTTATATCCAAGCAATCGTAAAAGATATGAAATGTTTAGTTTTTTCTTCCTTTAAGAACAAAGATTTATCTTCAAAATTGTGTTTTCATTTTCGAAAAACAGGTAAACGTCTGTGTGATATTGCCTGTCAAAAAACTTCAAAATCATCGTTTCGACCAAAATTTGGAGACGGAGCCCCTTTAATGAAGAGCTGTTCGGAAGAAGTCGTCCTTCCTTTAAAGACAACTTGTGCAAGTCCATATGGATCCCTGTTGAGCATTGGACCGCATGAAACAAAGAGGTCAGGTAAGCAGTCCAGAAAGACTTACCCGACTTGCGTAGAGGAGGAGAAATGTTTTGTGTTTCAACGCTTCGTTGCTCAGTTGGTAAGCAGAAGACTGTTAATGTTGTTATGATTAGCAATGTCCATTGTGTACCTGTCATTTTCTGAGATGAACAATAGAAATTATTTACAATAGATGATGATGCCAATGAAATCTTACTCGATTACAGTATTACCCCGTCACTAAGAAACTGGCTTATAAGAAACTGCAGCCTGCCAGATGACACCATGTTCATTGTCCAAAATTTGGTTCTATAAACATTTATATCTTATTTAGAAGAGACCAAACAGCCTGGTTTTACAAAATTAGTTTCTTAGTGGCGGGGTAATACTGTGTCCTAGATGAAAAGTGATAATTTGTTTATTCCTAATCTGATAGTTTAATTTCTTACAAAGGTTTTAGTATGAAAATACGTGGGTCATTTCTTTGAAAAGAGGTAATATGTTTCTCTTCTCCAAAAGTATCAAAAGATCCTGGATTGTTTTTCATTTGAATTAATATCATTGCAAGGAGTAAGAAGATTTTAGAATTGTTTCTCAAATGAAAGTAGAGACTGGAAAATTGACCATTTGTTACTGTTAATGTTAGTCACACTCTGAAGAGAACATAAGTTCGAAAGGCCTTAGTGTGCTGATTTAAAGTCTTGTTTCTTTGCCTCCACCTTCTTACTAAATGTTACTGTTAATGTGAGATATAATGCGTTTCATCAGCACTAGAGAGCTAAAAATGCTTCAATTCATTTTAAAAGGTCGCGTAAATGGGAATGATTAATCATCGTTCCTTAAATTGAAACAAAACTTGGTAAAATTTCTAGCTGCAGACTTTTACGTGATCTAGAGATGTTTGGACGACCAACATACTAAGGTATGCTTAAACATATGGAGGCGTTTCACAATTAAATGGTTTGAATGCAACTTTAGGTATTCAGCAAAGCTCTACGGCAAACTTTTTTGATCTCTTGGTTATTCTGAAACAATGCAGCATTTTTCTTTTCCCCAAAAGAGTTCAAGAAAATCTGTGAAGTTACAGTCAAAGTAAGAGAAGTATGACCAGCATAACCCTCAAATATTTGACTGTTTCAAATGATTATTGAATTATTATTATTATTGTGATAATAAACCGAATAATAATATGACATGTGCTTTAAGGCACTCGTCCTGCCAAATGCAGTGAATGCCACGTCATGTTTTGCTCAGGCACACACCTCCGCTGAACTATCCTCCTACTGCCACAGCACAGGAGCGGTCCATAGAATCGAAATATTATTATCCTTTGATTATTCGAAATCAGTATCCGATTATCATGCGATTAATATGCGCATAATCCATTTTAAGCGGTCATAATACTCTTGCCTCGACTGTAAAACCGTCGTATCTTCTAAATCACTGGAGGAATATTGGTGAAATGTTCGAGACAAAATAGATGGTAAATAAGAAGTCTTCCGCTCTCGTTGCATACAATTTGAAAATTTGGTGGCGTCACAACCTGAAACGAGTTAGAATATAAAGAGCGTTGTAAATTTGAAAATGATCAAAATGCAGAGAAAGTCTACTGTAGATTTATAGCAAAAACACCTGACGTCCCTTTCAAGCCATTCAATTCAAAGAAAGAGGCGATAGGCGTTTACACAAGACATTTTAAAGATAGAGTCTATGCTGTACTGGAGCATTGTTTCTTTCTCACTCAATATTTACTTACAAATTTTGTATGTTTTATAAGTATCTTTGTTGTTAACCTATGCTACAGAGTACTCCTGGAGAACTAAATTCTAGGCCAGTACTGCTTCTAATAACTTGCGTTTGGCATATAGACAGCCTGTTTAAAGATTTGAGCCCATAATACAGCAATAAAGCATTGTTTCTTTCCCACCCAATATTTACTTACCAATTTTGCTAGTTCTATAAGTATCTTCTCTCCAAGCAATACGATAGAATGTTCTTGGAAAATGGCAATTCAGTTTACTCCAGAACTGAATCTACTGTATTTCCTGTGTCTGGAGTACAGACGTTACCTTTTCAAAGATCTTTTTTTTCTATTCATAATAAATTAAAACCAAATTAAATACATTACTACTGTACAGCTCTTGGTGTAAGAAGACACAAGGTCATCTGGCTTACACCAAGAACCCGTACTTACACATTGCAAATACAACTTCAAAATATNTCTTTCCCACCCAATATTTACTTACCAATTTTGCTAGTTCTATAAGTATCTTCTCTCCAAGCAATACGATAGAATGTTCTTGGAAAATGGCAATTCAGTTTACTCCAGAACTGAATCTACTGTATTTCCTGTGTCTGGAGTACAGACGTTACCTTTTCAAAGATCTTTTTTTTCTATTCATAATAAATTAAAACCAAATTAAATACATTACTACTGTACAGCTCTTGGTGTAAGAAGACACAAGGTCATCTGGCTTACACCAAGAACAGTACTTACAATTTGCAAATACAACTTCAAGATATAAATATATAAGAAAAAGAAAAATACAGCAATACGAGGGACAAAACAAAACAAGAAAACAACACACAAAAAGTCAAAAGAAAAGAAGAAGACTGGCAGTTCCACACCAAACCATGCAATGGGTCTAACCCTTTAACATTGTAGACTTCTATCGTCTTTGTACCATCACATAGCAACTGGACGGTACAATGACGAGGGAAGATCTGAGCCAATGAGTGCAATAGAGCATTGTTTATTTCTCACTCAATATCTGCTTACCAATTTTGCTTGTTGCATAAGTATCTTCTCTTTAACCTTTGTTACACAGTCTTCCCAGAGATGATACTTCAGTTTACTCCAGTACAGCTGCTACTAGCCTGTGTCTGAATATAGACAGCCTGTTTAAAGATCGGAGCACATGTACAGCAACAAAGTATTGTTTCTTTCTCATTCGACATTTACTTACCAATATTGCTTGTTATATAAGTATCTGCTCTTTAACCTTTGTTACAGAACCTTCCTAGAGAATGATAATTCAGTCTACTCCAATACTGCTTCTACTAGCCTGTGTCTGAATACAGACAGCCTTTTCAAATATCTGAGCACATGTACAGCAACAAAGTATTGTTTCTTTCTCATTCGACATTTACTTACCAATATTGCTTGTTATATAAGTATCTGCTCTTTAACCTTTGTTACAGAACCTTCCTAAAGAATGATAATTCAGTCTACTCCAATACTGCTTCTACTAGCCTGTGTCTGAATACAGACAGCCTTTTCAAATATCTGAGCACATGTACAGCAACAAAGTATTGTTTCTTTCTCATTCGACATTTACTTACCAATATTGCTTGTTATATAAGTATCTGCTCTTTAACCTTTGTTACAGAACCTTCCTAGAGAATGATAATTCAGTCTACTCCAATACTGCTTCTACTAGCCTGTGTCTGAATACAGACAGCCTTTTCAAATATCTGAGCACATGTACAGCAACAAAGTATTGTTTCTTTCTCATTCGACATTTACTTACCAATATTGCTTGTTATATAAGTATCTGCTCTTTAACCTTTGTTACAGAACCTTCCTAGAGAATGATGATTCAGTCTACTCCAATACTGTTTCTACTAGCCTGTGTCTGAATACAGACAGCCTTTTCAAATATCTGAGCCTATATTGCCATGGTGCACTGTTTATTTCTCACTCAATATCTGCTTACCAATTTTGCTTGTTGTATAAGTATCCTCTCTTTAACCTATGCTGACGAGTCTTCCCAGAGAACGATACTTCCGTTTACTCCAATACTGCTTCTACTAGGCTGTGTCTGAATATAGACAGCCTTTCCAAATATCTGAGCCTATGTTGCAATGGTGCACTCTTTCTTTCTCACTCAATATCCGCTTACCAATTTGGCTTCTGTATAAATATCCTCTCTTTAACCTAAGCTACGAAGTCTTCCCAGAGAATGATACTTTCAGTTTAAAGCTTCTACTAGGCTGTGTCTGAATACAGACATCCTTTCCAAATATCTGAGCCTATATTGCAATGGTGCAGTGTTTCTTTCTCACTCAATATCTGCTAACCAATTTTGCTTGCCTCATAAGTATCTTTTTTTGGCAGTTTTATATTGGTTTCTTCTCTTCATCCTATTCCTCCCCAGAGAATGACACTTCAGTTTACTGCCTTTCTCAGCCCATGTTTGGAATACAAACTCCCTTTTGAAAAAATTGAGCCTATGCAGCGATGGAGCATTGTTTCTTTCTCATTCAATATTGACTTACCAATTTTGCTTGTTTCTAAGTACCTCAATATGTACTTACTAACATTGCTATTTTTCTAAGTACTTCAATATGTATTTACCAATTTTGCTAGTTTTCTAAGTATCTCAATATGTACTTGCCAATTTTGCTAGTTTTCGAAGTATCTTCTTTCTTGTGCCTAAGCTACAGAGTCATTCTCGAGAATGATACTTCATTCTACTACAGTGCTGCTTCTATGAGCCCCTGTGTCTTGAATAAAATAAAAACAGCCCGTTTAAAGATAT
>REGL01000432.1:56632-66832 GCA_004194395.1 Aurelia aurita complex sp. Pacific | reverse complement strand
TCGAAAACATTGAAAACGATCAAAAAACGTCGATCAAATTTTAAAAGATTCAATAGGAATGAACAAAGAGAAAACGTTTTCGGGGGGATTTGGGGGTTTAGTACGAACTCTCGTACAGCAGATAACAATTGGCTGATTTCTAACTCGCAAATCACCACGAACAAGTTCTCCCTTTGTCGATTCTTTAGAAAACTTGACAGATGTTTTTTGATCGTTTTCAGTGTTTTCGAAAACTAAAATTTTAGGAAACTCGTTTCTTGCTATAAAAACTGAAAATGAAAAAAATTGCAAAAAATCCCAGTATCTAATTCAAGCTTTCTGCTAACGATTAAGTCATAAAACTTCGAAATCGGTCGAGTGTACGATTTATTGTGGCCTGCCAAACGTGCATAGTTTATTTTGGCGCACCCGGTATTACTGTATATTGTAGATTTATAATTAATAAAGATATATGTAATCAAGAAACCAAATGTGCCCTCCCGGTTATCACCATACTGGCTGTATGGCAACTCGTGAACTTGGGCACGACCGTACATCATGTGTCCAAGTTCACGAGTTGCCATGCAGCCAGTATGGTGATAACCGGGAGCGGGAGGGCACATTTGGTTTCTTGATTACATGTATTACGCTCGTTGTTCTTGTGACAACTTGAGCACTCTGTGTATATCTTGAACCACATTCATCCATTATGATTAGTAAAGATATAATTTCTGCCACGACCTCTGAAAAGCAGTTTTTATGAACTGAAGGGGCTACCGTGCCTAAATAATATAACATGAAATGAAACAAACTGAACTGAAGAACTACGAAAAAATTTGAGAGACATACCATTTTAAGAGAAGAGAGGCCACCAAGGATGAGAAGAAGCGTATAAAACTCAAGATGTGAATTATGATGTGTGATAGTTGTGAGAAATATTGTGATACAATGACCAAATAATGCATATCCCTGAAACATTGAAATAACACTTTATTAAACAATAGCGAGAAGAATGCACGTTCAAAGATAAAAGCCTATCCCAATTTCTGAAAACTTTACTCAGAAAAACCAAAAACGCACAAAACGTGCCGCTTGCACCAAAAAGTTCAGGTGTTTAAAATAAAACTTGTAGAAGCTATGGATGAATTTGAGCCACTCCAATTCTGCTGGATAGCTGAAGGACGGAAGTATTTTTGCAACAGCTAAGGTTGTGTTTGATTGAATACAGTAGATTTGGTAGACTCAGAATTTGTGTTTGATTGACTCCCAAATTCCGAAAACGGCAGGTTTGGCAGGTTTGGAAGGCCTGCGCGGAAGGTTTGGCAGACTTTAGAGAGATTCTCGTTTTCATTTGCGAAACTCTGAAAACGAGGCGAATTTGCTCGCACTGCTACGGTACTCGGTAACTTTGTTCTTTTTCACCAAGCACCAGACTCGTCATTGTGTCTTTCAACTGGAAACCTCGTTTTCGTCAAGGGTCAAGATGAATCTGAAACCTGCCGTACGGGGAAATGTTTGAAATTAGGTCGGGCAAGCATTTAACCATGTTGATAGCAAGCTAAGCACCTGCGTTTCTTCTTATGCACTTTCTTCTTCTTCCTTATATGCCGCCCAATTCTATCCCTTTTCCGCTTTCTTCTTTCCCTTTCTTTCGTTTCATTTCTAACCCTTCTTTTCCCTTTCCTTTCCTTCCGTTTCTTTTCCTTTTTTCCATTCTTCCTTCCTGGCAAATTTAAGCATTTCAGCTACCTTCCTAGTAGCGCCGCTGCCACGCTACCTGGTTTCTTTGAGCCCTACTTTCAACATTGTAAAATTGCAATAAAACTGAAAAGTAAGACGTCTGAAAGAGCTAGCAGCATACATCATACCACTTATGTGGTTTTACATAACAATGACCCTCGTTGCATTGCTCTAAAAACATGAAACTCAATTAGTTAAAAACCTTCCCTAAGCTGGGCTAGAAAGTGATGGTTTCTATTTGCATGTTTTTACTGTACGCTATTGGTGACGTATTTGAAAAGATTACCGTGAGAGTGAGAATTTGCAGCAGTGTGATGTGTGTATTACATAAATAGGCCATGAAATAATAAAACGATGAGCCCCCGAGCCAATATCCGAAGCAGACACCAAGAGCTGTTCCCATTAGAGTTCCTTCTTGCTGAAAAGAAGAAACAAAAAAGATAAATAACGACTTGACAAAAGCACCTAAATCCACGAAAACATCAGAAAAAATTATGAACTTTTTATATCAGAATAGTAAGGGGTAAATCTTATAGCAGAGAAAATCAACGAAATATGCACACAAAAAGAGTATCCGCATGGAAGAACGAGAGGGCAGATTTTGTAATACAATAGCAAAAGTTGCGCTTGATTGACACTTCAACTCAAAGCGATTAGCGACTGCAGAAAAACGAAATTCTCTAAACCAGTAACACAAAACAAACAAAGCCGCTAAAGTTTCCCCGAAACTAGTAAGGCAAACTCTCGCCTTGTGCAAGCGGAAGGTGGTTTTTAAGAGAAGTTATGTGCTTATAGCGAAAGAAGAAGAGCAAATCTAAATATCTGCATGGGGGATTTTGTTCATTTGATTCAGAAGCCCAGCAGAAGGCAATGTAATTCTGGTGTATTTAGGGCTTAAATGGAACAATTACAAAACAGCTACTGAATAAAATAAATAAAATCCGCCAGACCGAACTTTGGATTAAACTTCTTCTTTCATTATCAGCATGTAACTTCTCTTAAAAACCACCTTTCGCTTGCACAAGGCGAGAGTTTACTCTACTAGTTTCGGGGAAACTTTAGCAGCTTTGTTTGTTTTGAATTACTGGTTGAGAGAATTTCTCTTGTCTGTAGTCGCTAATCGCTTTGAATTGAGGTGTCAATCAAACGCAACTGTTGCAATTGTATTACAAAATCTGCCCTTGTTGCATGGAGGTGTCTCTCTGCTGGATATTTTCGTGGGAGAATTCACTTTTAAATAAAAACTAGACGAATATAGAACTAGTAGCTTTTCTACGAACGAGTCTGAAACGAACGAAATCTTTACATTTTTCGCAAAATTTTCGAATGTGCATAACTGTGATAGCAGCTCTGATGCCACTCATTCCAATAAACCATCGCTTGATTCAGATTCTATTGTACAATAGCTGAAGGGTCTGTTGTTGATTCGTGTAATCTTTATTTAAAAGTGAAGTAAAACGCTATATCTTTAGTTTCATTGATAAAATAACGACAACTTTAGGACCTCAGTGAACAAGATTTTGACGGCATAACTTCAGAATTAGACCATGAAATAATGTAGAATGCTGGACTGACTTCGCAGAGCAAAAACAACAAAATATTATGCTTTTTAAAGTTTGATTCTCTGAACTTTAACAGAGCTGGGCCACACTTAGCCTGCGCCAGGGGTGGAAAAAATAGCGGACCACGGCACTAATGGTCCCAGAATTTTTTTAGGTTTGAAGAAAGAACAAAAAGAAGAAACGAAAAGGGATAAAAACAGAAAAGCGTAAAAATGGAAAGTTAATTTTAGGTCAAAATTCTAAAGGTTCGCTTTATTGATAGCATTCTTCTGGAAGAGGTCAGCCGAAAAATCAATAAAAATTGCCCAACAAGTATCATTTACGATTGTGATGGAAGATCAATAATCAATCTTCAAATCTATCCAATTCAATACATGTCGTGATCTGTCAAAAATGGCTACTGTTTTGGAGCAACTCTTGGAGAAATGATTGTCAAGATTGGCTTTGGTCCCAGAAATTAAAACATTGTTTCCACCCCTGGCCTGCGTGCAGCCTCAACAGGCTAAGCCACACTTTCTTTGCCTTCCGTGAGGTGTAAAGTCTAAAAGAAAGAACCACTCATGCAATCATAAAGGACGTAACATAAAACTGTACAAATGTAAATGACAGTTAAGAAGATGCTGGAGACTGGTTCAGGGTATGAAACGTCTGATACCATGAAGTATGAAATAATTCCTTCTACGGTAGTTTAGTTCTCTTGTAGCTATTGACTTCAATAAATGCGAGTTATTGTTTCCTACAGAAGGCTTGATCTCCCTGTGCGCTGTTAACGTGCCCTGGTGCAACGACAACAAAATTCAAGGGTACAGGGACACAAGGTGAAACAGAGCTGCTGCGGGAAAAAATTACCACGTTTCTTGAGGCCATGGTTAAGGTTATCAACACAATTAGGTTTCTTACCACGGTGTGCTGGGAGACCTTCATTGAAAATAGAAGCAGCGCAACAAGAGTGAAGAGAATCATAACTGGACCATAGAGTTCACCAGGGACTGTCTGAATAAAAAGTACGCCAAGTTTAAAGCTATCGTTTAAATGAGTCGAAAATTGAATTGAACATATGAAAACATTTTTACTTAACAATAATCGATGTTGAATAGCATGCCATAAGTAAAGATGATCTGGCAGAATGAACATTTATCAAACATTATCAAGCATTTCAAAGTTCACAGTGAACAACGTTTATTGGTGTACAGATACAGAGTCATTCTAGCAGATCGAACATTCACTGAACATTACTAAGAGTTTCAACGTTCACAGCGAACAATGTTGAGCTGTTTGGGCATGGAGCACCATGTATGTATCAGGGTAAACATTTTTATTCGTACGCTTCAAGCAGCAGAATGAACATATTGGTATGCAAATATGCAGCCATTCTAGCCGACCAAACATTTCCTGAAAAATATCAGACACAGGTTTATTGCGAATAATGTTGAGCTGCTTGGGTATGGAGCGCCATGTATCAGAGTAAACATTCTCATTTGTATGCGCTTCAAGCAACAGAATGAACATCTGACTGAGCATTAATGAAAAGTTCCCTCTTAAATGTGTTAACACTTAACTCCGTGGACGATCAGAAAAATCTAAACTGGTCCAAACAAGTAAACATTCGAATGTTTAAAATCTACCTAAACTTCGTTTGGAAAGTCTTGAATATCAAATACATGGCGCTTCAAGTCCACTTCATCTCTTGTTTTCCCTTTTCCAAATAAGCAAAAACAGGGATAAAAATATTTCTACCCGTGTCCTTAAATGCATGTCGATCTGGAAAAGTAAAACACGTCATTTCAGAATATTCTTGAATATGAAGGCATGCGAAATTGACTATGAGGGCAATACATTCACATCCTTGTCTAAATGGTAAGGCAGTTAACTGAAAATGATTTAAGTGCCGATTTGACGAAAGCTGTGCCAGAGGCTTTTGCTATTACCACGAACTCTACTTTGGGTCTCAAGACTTTTGCAACGGACTTCAATGGTAAATGTCTGCATGCTTACTTGCGGTTTCCCAGGTTTCCTTGGTATTAAAGATTGTGCAAGCCTGTAAAAGTAAATATCAAGAATTAAGGCGCTATTCCTTGACTGTCATTCTACCGGATGTCCCAAAAAAGTACCCCTGTTTAAAAATCAATAAAAATCTATTATCAAACCTTTGATAGAAGTTTCTTTTTGACTTGTTTTGTCAAGGACCCAAAAATATTTGTTGGTGATAAAATGTTTGCTTCTGATACGATAAGGTAGAAAAATTACATGTTGAAAACCGTTGCGTTGAGCTATAATTTTAAAGCAAAGTACTCAGTCTTGCCTAAGAGTCAACATATACAGATTTTTTATAAGTATTGAAGTCTCCCATGATAGTGCGAATTTCTTCCTGTCAGTTATGACCAAACTAGAACCTTTACAGCACAAAAAATTTATCTGGCAATCATCAATGCTTTTTTGCATTATGATCCGAAACCAGGTAGCCCTAAAAGAGCTAAATTTGCTAATTCTTAAACCAATGACAAAATTAGCTATGTATGGGAAAATAATTTGGTCCTTGATCTGCTTGACAAGAAAAAAAAATTGAAGATTGGTCGTATAATCAAATTTTGGTGATTTTTCAAACGAGAGTACTTTTTTTGGGACACCAGGTACAAATTCGGATTGTCTAAAAATCAAATTTGGCCTACAGTAAGCAGAGAATATGGATTGACACTGCAGTAGCTGAAAAGGTAGAAAAGTCAACTAAACTCAAACTTTGATATCTGCTCAACTACTGCAGTGTGGAGCCCTATCCACCGGTGATTTTCAAATTTGAAATTGCAGCGTGCCTGCAAAGGACCCTGGGTGACAATGACTCTTTAATAAATTAGTCACCTTTTTGAAAGGATAGTTGCTGAATCCTGACTGACCGAGAGAGCAATATAGCAAGAAGACTAGAATGAGTGAAACATCTCAAAGTCTAACTCATTTCAAA
Organism: Aurelia aurita complex sp. Pacific; assembly: GCA_004194395.1. NCBI lineage: Eukaryota > Metazoa > Cnidaria > Scyphozoa > Semaeostomeae > Ulmaridae > Aurelia > Aurelia aurita complex sp. Pacific. The sequence continues at coordinate 60,595 of REGL01000432.1, read as the reverse complement.
AGTAAAATTTGCATGCTGAAAATTCCAGAGCAAAATGCATGTGATACTGAAAGGATTTGGCATATGTGGAAATTTATTTGGAATAGTTGAAAATTACCTCAATAATAGGCAGCAATATACTGAAGTTAATGGATCAAGATCAAAGAAATGTGAAGTTTTGTACGGAGTACCCCAGGGATCCGTACTGGGACCAAAGTTGTTTAAAATCTTTGTAAATGATTTACCAGACAACATCAATGATGGAGAGCTGTATATGTTCGCTGATGATACTACAGCTTACTTTATAGGAAACAATGTGGAAGAGGTTATTGATGGTCTAAATAGAATAGCAGAAACAATACATCATTGGTGTATTGACAACAAGTTGACTATCAATACTGAAAAAACTCAGGCGATGCTCATAACTGGACAAAAGTTTGTTGGACCCCTGAGGAGGCTGTCAATTGGAGGTGAAACCATCCAGTTTGTAGACTCAGCGAAATGCCTTGGGGTTCATATTGATAAAGGCTTAAACTGGAGTAAACAAGTAAAATCTGTTGCCAAGTCTTTTAGTGCAAAACTATCGCAACTCAAGAGAATGAATTTTCTACAAAGAAAAGTACTAGAAGAAATTTATTACAAGTCGGTAATAACTGGGGTGGTTTATTGTATATCTGTTTGGGGAAACTGTGCCACAGCTAAGTTAAATGAAATCGAGAAGATACATAAGAGAGCAGCAAAACTGATATATGATGTGAAAAGGGGTGAGGATCCACTAGAGGTAGCTAAATGGAAACCTATAAGCTATCTTTACAAAAGAAGAGTGGCAACAATAATGCACGAAGTGCATAGAAATGAGCTGAACATAGAACTAACTGAAATGTTTGAAAAGAATAAATGTTCTAAAACCAGGGGAGCAAACAACTATGCGATACCAAGGCCTAGAACAGAACATGGGAGAACATCTATCTGTTATCGCGGTCCTCTTACCTGGAACAATCTACCTGAATCAGTTAAAACATTAAGTACTCCAGAATTAAAGAAGAAATTAAAATTTTGTGAACTAGAGAAAATTCACTATGGAAAGGAAGCATCAATTGGAACTAACAAGAAAGATGATTTTATTTATTTTTAGGAACTTATTTTAACAATTGTAATTAGCTCGTTTTTACTTTAATTATTTAGAAAACTTTAATTTGCAGGTCCACATCAGCACTTCTGTGCTGCTAACTATCACCTGCTTTAACAAATAAAGCTATGTATGTATGTATGTATGTATCTCATATCAGGGCTAGGCCCTTTTTCAAAACCTGTTGCTTTTAGGTATCCTGCAAATTTTAACTTGATGAGCTTGTATCTCCAGTGTTTAGAAGATCATTCTAAAATGCAAGGTATGCACATTGAAGTTGAAGATTAGAGAATTTAGTCTTGTACTTGGAAAGTTCCCTAATCTTAGTGTCTCGTTCCTTTTTCCAGTCAAAGGGGGTACTTTCTGGAGACACCCGGTGTATGTAGTAATTCAAAGCAAACAATACAATGATACACTGTGAAACATTGAACTTATGTATGACCAAATGTTAGGGATTTTCCAAAGCAACACACACCAGAGGCTTTAAAGGTGCATTCCTTGAAAATAAGTGCATGTGAAGATTCATTGGCAAAGGTGAAGGTGAAGTTGCGGTTTTAGCACCAAGCGCTGGGATTGCAGAAGTAGAATAGGCCTAATCGAGTCTGCGACCCCTTGTCATGGCGCTGAAGTGATGGGGCTCTACCTGGGATCGAACCAGGTCCACCTAACTGTTCTGGCTGCAATGTCAGAGGATTACACCACTGCGCCACAACACCTTCATTTTGTCATCCCGATCAAGAAGTAGATTACGACAGCTCTCAGAAATCGCTTCCCTTTCGTCGATCATGCTTCTCAAACGCAAGACGCGGAAGAAAAAGATTTAGACCAATTTGACTCATATCTCTTACCATTTTTAAGAATCGTTGAGGTAGTAGCATATTTTTTTATCGTTTGCCAGTCGGTCGTTGGCGAGTCTTGGGCGTTCATTGCGCGTCACTACTTGAATTGAGTTGGAGTGTCCTGATTCATTCATTCATATGTCCACTGTTGACTACGCGCAGCGAATTGATAGTCTTTACCAAAAACACTCGATTTCTGGCTGGGATCTAACTTCCACGATATGGCTGAGTTCTTGGTCCCTTTTTGTGAAAATATTCATTTCGCCTGTGGCTGGTTTAAGCTTTAGCTGCAGTAAGTTGGAGAAACATTGAAAAATGTTGATAATTGCATGCATGTTCGTTTTAATTGCAAACAACGCCATTCACTGATATCTGGTGTTTGCTGAGGAATGCGAATGCGCTTAGAAATCTTGTAAATGGCTACTTTCAAAAAACCAGAAATTTCATTGTACAGTAGACATCTTACCTTTTAACAACATCCCGTGGCTCAACGTCAAAGTATGGCCTGAGAAAATCAATGTTTGCATACAAGTCGTAGAATTTCCTGGCAGATTGTTTTCCTGCAGCCCACACCTGAAGACGAAAAAAATTGGTGATAAATCTACTAGTATGACTTTTTAGGGGGTGACTAATGAAGTAAGTTGATTCAATTTCAGTTTCGTTCAAACTATCTAAAGAAGGGTTGTTGCCCCCCCCCAGCAAAAGCTAATTTTCAAGGGACAGTTAAAACAATAATTACAAAAGCTAAAAAATCAAATTGCAAGAAATTGGTAATGAGATTAACCAAGCAAAGTATCTCACTAGAATACAATAAAGCCATCAAAAACATTGAATGTTTCAAAATATTCAGGAAATTTGCACTCCACTGACAGCCTATTCAACACCTTAAGTAGGTTTGACTTAAGTAGGTTGCACCAAAGGTTTGATAATCAATTTTTTTGATGATTTTTCAAACAGGAGTACTCTTTTATGTGACACCTGGTACATAACATCAATTCTCGCACCATGCATCAAAATAGTTGCATTAAAAAATTGTAATGCCAAGAGTACTGGATAAATTGGAATGAACCAAATCCTATTTTTAAGAGCTGATTGATAGATGCACTGCATTCTTTGCAATCTTTGTTGTATTCTTAGCTCTAAATTGGACTATGCAAAATCTTTTGGTTGTGAAATAACTGAAAAAAATCTAGAACCCTATATCAAATCATGAAGATCTCCTTGCAAGAACATCCTCCAAGCTCACTTCATGTCTCTCAAGAATGTGATATACAGTATACCCATATCAGGATTTACTTGGTCTTGTGGCACATACTGTAAATCATTTGTATGAAATCTTACAACAGTAACTAAACACAGAAGATCTTACCCTTCCACCCAGTTCCTCCATCATTTTCTCTTTCATGCTTGCAACAAAATCTGTCTCATTTGGTGATGACTTTCCATTTTCTGAGTCTACTTGTGAGTCATGCTCATAGAGTTGATCATTTGAGCCAAGGTCCACAATTGTGACAGGTTCCTGCCATAGAGAAGAAAAGAATTAGTCAAAAATTTACAGTATTAATAGTTGAAAAAAGCATACAGGGTAAACACAATCAATTGATTAAGCGGGGATGGCTTAGTGGTAGCACGCTTGACAACCAATCTGAAGGTTGGTGGTTTGAGTCCTAGCCCTGCCAAACCAGCTACAAAGAGTGAGGAGAGTCACCAACTCTCTGCAATTCCAGGCTAAAGGAATCACGAGGTGTGGTCACATCAAGAGGAAGGACCAGGACCCCGGGGGGGGGGGGGGTACATGACTTGAGGATGGACGGGGGTCTGCCGCCCGGTTTTCAGAAAGCTACCCTCTTCTAATTACCGAAACTTGCTTTTGATAACCACTTTTATGATTAATTTTGGCGGAAAACTGCCAATTTTAACCACTTTTTGGGATTTTCAGCGAAACCACACCAATTTTTTGGGAAACTTTGCCAAAAAAGGACCCTTGATTAGAAAATTTTTGGCCCAAAAACCCCC
>REGL01000432.1:22376-41227 GCA_004194395.1 Aurelia aurita complex sp. Pacific | reverse complement strand
GGTACAATTTATTTTCTTAAAATTCCACCAATTTGTTTCGTAATTGGTAATTTTGAGATCATCAGTGTGCAAAATGCTCGCGGTAGGCTCCAAGCAAGCCCAGATATGCAGATGTATGTTGCGACTTAGACTATAAAGTGCAAAAAGTCTAAAAAATATCCCACTCAAATCGAAGCTTCACATGCACCATGGACAATGGAATATGGATAGCTAAACCAGACTCAGGCTAAACAAACAAGTGTCTGGCTATTTTGTTGTTCTGCTGGTATGTACTGGCAAAGATCTTTGGTACTGGTGAGTCGAAAAGAAGTTAATACGTGTAATGGACTGTGGAATAGAAAGTATGTGGTCGACATTCAAAATTAAAATGTCAATGTATCAGTTGAGATGTCAGTCAAAGAATAACTTGGATCAAGATGTTGAATTTTTTTTGGTAAATCACGCATCATGGAATCATTTGGACCCAGAAATGAGGAAAATGCTGGCAAAAGGGCTTGTAGGGGAACGGGAGTTCCATGTTCGATCCTGGGCCTGGCTTATGATTTACTTGCTATTTCTTTTGAAATTGGGTCCGGTTATCAGGCTAGGGTACCAAACGTAGAGCACCTACTTACCACTGCACATCATTCGATGAAACTGCGGAGGATATTTATTTCGGTGAGTCAACCACCTTAAGGTAGTAGCACACCTATTTAGGCCACGTACACACAATCTGCATGAACGCTGGTTGTGTTTTCCGCTTTGTTTGTCTGTTTACACATAGTACGAGCAACGACACGTTAATTTCTCATGGTATCAACTGAAAATGAAGGCTGAAAGTAGATATTTTCAAGCAATTTTCTGTCTGGTGTGTCTAACTTCAATCCTGTTGGGACAAGAACAAGCTGCCGCTCAACAACAAAATGAGGGACAACCACAAGCACAACAGGAAGCTCATCATGAACAGCAACAGCAGAAAAGAGATCCAATGAAACTTGTGAAAGACTCACAGTTAGTATGGTTTTAGTATAAGCTCAGTTTCAGAATATCTACCTCCATACCTATCTTGATTGATGTCTCAACTTTTTGATTCAACTCGTATAATTTCAGTTCCTCCATCCAAACAAAATTTCAGTTTCTCAGTTGACATGTAAATGTAGATCAGTGGCATCTACTGGCACTTTCTATTTATTAATCATTGCCATTATTATTATTACTGGTATCATCATATGATTATTTATAAGAAACCAGTACAGGTCAGACCAACTGTTGAGTATGCAACCACACACAGTATGGGACCCATATGCAAAGAAAAACATTGATCAGGTTGAAAGAGTACAGCGCAGAGCTGCGAGGTATGTGCAAAACCGCTATCATAACACTTCTAGTGTAACTGACATGCTTCAACAATTAAATTGGCGCAGCCTTCAACACAGACGTAGAGATGCCAGACTCTGCATGCTATACAAGATCCATTACAATTTGATAGCCATTCCTGCAGATTGCCTGCAACTTCAGCTAAGGCATACACGATTCTCACACAAGCTGGCATTCCACACGCTTCAAGGGTCAGGAAACTACTGAAAATATGCCTTCATTCCACGTACAATACAGTACGGGAATGGAACCTCTTACCGATAACTGTCATCACAAGTCCAAGTATTGACTGTTTTAGAAATAGAGTGAGCGTGGTCGACTACAGTAGTGTGCCACGTATGCCATCAATTTAGATACACAAGGATTTTATTTTAGGAAGCTCTGAAAACTCTTAAAAAAACTGTTTAAATAATTTTGTATATTTTTTTTAGCTGTGACGTCCAGGATGGAAAGTAAAAATGTAATACGTGCAAACTCTTATGCACAGTTTGATGCACTTCCTCCACATAATGGGCAGCTTGAGAAATATCATAAGTTCCCAAATTTTGCAAACGTATTAGCTGACTTTCCACTCTGGCCTGTCACCCTGTCAGAATCTTCTTTTTAGAAGGCAGGCAGTATTTGGTAGATGTAGATAGATGTAGGTCTGAAAAAAATATTGTTCCTTATTTAACAAGACTAAGCAAAAACTGCCCTCCTGGAATAATTATATCATTTACTGGAAGTGAAAATTGTCAAATGCAAATCAAAATAATATGCTTTGAATCACAATCATAAATTTTGTGTCTGAGTAGTTGATCGATAAGTGCATGAATTTTCTAATAAGAAACTTTACCCTGATTTGAATTTTGCCTCATTTTATAAGCAACATGTTAGACCTGAACCAGACTGATAAGTTTGCAAAGTGCGCACGGAAGATGCACATCTGGCTATTGTTTTAAGAAGAATGGTTCTATTGTTGTTCCTTTGTTATACATGAAATTGCGCGCGGAAGATCTTCTGCGCTAACGACATAAATAGCAGTCCGGGACCTGAAGTGGAAAAGGTTGTTTCTTATATGTGGGACACTATAACGTAGAAGATAAGCTGCGGTAACTGCTGCAAATGATGCTAAATGGCTTTCCTATCTCCAAATGATAATCCTGCAGTATTTTGTGCTGCTCTACCCGAAAACCAGATTACAAATAAACCTACATTATCATGTACTGCACCATGTCCATACTACTGTAGGTATATTTATTGAAGACAAAAGTGAAGAAAACTCTTTGAAGACATTATTAAGTGAAAAAAAGGAAAATCACGTACTGTTAATTAACAGTACAGATAACATGACAGATTTCTTTTACATTGCGATAAGAATTCTTGTTGAGCTTCATTAAAGAGGCTGTACAAGCTAATCTTCTAAAAATCCTAAACTTTCTCCATCTAATGCAGGCAAGTAGCAGCAGATACATTGCAAATGAAGATGTTTTCTACATGTTTGAGCCCTGTAGGATTCACCAGTGTAATCAGATGTTATATGCCATCAAGGATTATGAAAATACAGCTGCATTCTGAGTGATGAGTTTCAGATACACGGAAGGCAATAGGCAGGCTAAGGAAATTGTTTGCCACGGGCCAATTAGAGAGAACTTTTTCATTGAATTTGATGTTATTGGCCAGCTGATTTTTTTCTTTGTTTACAAAAACCTTCAAACTGAAATTGACTATAAATTTTTCTTGTCAAGAATTCTTAGGCAGGGAAACCATGTTAATGTGGCAAGACAAGGCCTGTACTNTTCTACATGTTTGAGCCCTGTAGGATTCACCAGTGTAATCAGATGTTATATGACATCAAGGATTATGAAAATACAGCTGCATTCTGAGTGATGAGTTTCAGATACACGGAAGGCAATAGGCAGGCTAAGGAAATTGTTTGCCACGGGCCAATTAGAGAGAACTTTTTCATTGAATTTGATGTTATTGGCCAGCTGATTTTTTTCTTTGTTTACAAAAACCTTCAAACTGAAATTGACTATAAATTTTTCTTGTCAAGAATTCTTAGGCAGGGAAACCATGTTAATGTGGCAAGACAAGGCCTGTACTGTTGCCTAGCCTGCATGCAAACTTTAATTCCACTGAATGAGATCCAATCCAATGGCAACTTGTAAAAAACTTGATGGCACTTTTGTCACAGCCAGGTGTGCAGATTATGGCACTTGCACACTGGAGATTTCAATCAGCTATTCAAAAAAGACAATAGAGAACAAAAGAAATTTCTCCTTCACCAGAGATCTCGTTGAAAAGTGCCATACTCTTCAGACTGGGCCACAGCTTGCAGAATTTTGATGGTATCATTGCAAGCTGAGGAAGACTGTTTAGTCATTACCGTACCTACAGTAGTTCATGTCACTTTTTATTTTCAAGGCATATTAAAGAACATCTGAAGACTGAATATGGCTTCACAGATGAACAAGCAGAAAATTATTTAAAGGTTCACTATGCAGTATAATATTATCATGGTTTATCATAACTTTCTTCCTTTGTCAAACTCAAGCTTTTCTGAATGATACAGTGATTTCTTCGTTCTCAAACTCTTAAGCTTTCCTGTTTATAGCAGACAATGTTAGGAATCAATCTCTTTTAAGTCCATGTGATTGGGAAGGGGGGGGTTAAAGGGGGGGGGGGTTATTCTCATAGAACATGGAAATCGTTTTATTTGTAAATGAAATGACAAGATAGTTAATGAATATTGCATCTTTGAAGGACTATTTAGGCTCNTACCTACAGTAGTTTATGTCACTTTTTATTTTCAAGGCATATTAAAGAACATCTGAAGACTGAATATGGCTTCACAGATGAACAAGCAGAAAATTATTTAAAGGTTCACTATACAGTATATAATATTATCATGGTTTATCATAACTTTCTTCATTTGTCAAACTCAAGTTTTTCTGAATGATACAGTGATTTCTTCGTTCTCAAACTCTTAAGCTTTCCTGTTTATAGCAGACAATGTTAGGAATCAATCTCTTTTAAGTCCAAGTGATTGGGGGGGGGGGGGTTATTCTCATAGAACATGGAAATCGTTTTATTTGTAAATGAAATGACAAGATAGTTAATGAATATTGCATCTTTGAAGGACTATTTAGGCTCTAACAAAGACTAAATTAATCCCAGAAGACTAAATTAAAGGCTGAGGCATGTGATGACAATCATGTTGACTTTATTCATTTAATTGATATTCCATGTTATTGGTAAATCCATGTATTATGACATTCCAATTAGAAGACACAAATCAGGTTAATATAGTTGACTTAAAACACCTTTTATTAATTTTTGAATGTTTCAAACCAATCATAGTTCATCTTCAGCATATCTACATACATGCGGTATGAGGCAGATTTACACATAAGGAAAAATTAAAGTAATTTTAGGTAAACATGTGTGAGTTACAGTACATGACTTATTGCATAGTTTTGAAATGGCTTTGAATTTGTGGTAATTTATGCTTTCTACTCAGAACTGATGAGAAATGACCACACAATTAATTTGTCCCCCCAATACCACTTAAATTAATTTTTTTGACCTTCAGGTAGCTTTTAATATGTAAAACTCAAAATTTTATGAGAAATCACAAGAAATTTGTTTTGTCTAAAATTCAATACTTTGTAAAATATTATTGCTCAAAACATGTTTTATCACAGGGCAATTTCATTGTCTCTCCCACAAAAGAATGAAATGACAAGCATGCATGAAAATTATTTGATCTTTCATGCAAATACATAAAAATGAAATTGAAGATCAGTGACGTAGTCAAATTTTGGTGATTTTTTAGGAGTTTCACTTTTCTTTGGGTCACCAGGGTATGAATTTATGATACATCTACTGTACATTTACAAGAGGGATATATGCATATATTATGAGTTTCAAAATGTCAAAAAGTGAACTAAAACTTCCCATTTTGACCTACTAAAGTAATTTGTGAGCCCTTTTCATTTACTTATTTAACTAAGCCACCCTAAACATTGGGCATCTCCTAAGCCAATGGGTATAGCTTCCTAGCTAAGTTAACTACCTCCATGACGTTTTTTGTCTGTTTTTTATTCATCTAAAATATTACAGTACATGTTACATCTACATCCTACTATACTTTTCTAATTACTGGACGATTATACAACACTACAGGGACAATACCACAGGTAGCAAAAGACAATGACCATCCCTGTGGCCATTAACATAAAGACATGCAGATAGATTAAAAATTAAGTTAACAACTACAAAAGCTATGAATATGATTAATTAATGATAAATACTAGAATATGTTTCACATTGGATGTCAGGCCAGCATAGGCGCATTATGCTGAACAACAGGAAGCTCAGACGAGAGAACCACAGCGACAGCAGTTGCTACCACAACTGATCCCTCCCCAGTCCCCACCGCCTAAGACACTACGCATATGCTGTCTGGTCAGGGTTTCTGATTCTGATTGCCAGTGTCATTAATCTGAGATGTCTTTTTGTCTGTGTTGCCTTTAAAAGCTCCATTTTTCCCTTCTTAGCAATATGATGCACAAACACAGTTCTTTGTAANATGCAGATAGATTAAAAATTAAGTTAACAACTACAAAAGCTATGAATATGATTAATTAATGATAAATACTAGAATATGTTTCACATTGGATGTCAGGCCAGCATAGGCGCATTATGCTGAACAACAGGAAGCTCAGACGAGAGAACCACAGCGACAGCAGTTGCTACCACAACTGATCCCTCCCCAGTCCCCACCGCCTAAGACACTACGCATATGCTGTCTGGTCAGGGTTTCTGATTCTGATTGCCAGTGTCATTAATCTGAGATGTCTTTTTGTCTGTGTTGCCTTTAAAAGCTCCATTTTTCCCTTCTTAGCAATATGATGCACAAACACAGTTCTTTGTAATGCATGATTATGACAATAACACAAAATTAGATGGATTAGAATTATTAAAGTCGATGACGCATCACCACGATGAAGATGAAACTACTGGTAAGTACTGTAGTATTATCATCTTAAACACACACAATAAGATCTTCGAAGAAAATTATTTATTCTCCATGTGCATACGTTTCAGCCATTGCTGAGATCTTTACTATGGCAAGCCACAATGAGGTCAGTGAGGTCAAATTCAAAACTTTGGCATTTCTCAAAATTTTGAAATAATTTCTAGCAACGATGAATAACTATGTATTGCAATATTGGGAACAAGTCGTGAAAATTTTTTGAAATATTCATGCTCCTCTTATCGATTTATATTTTGGGGAAGGGTAGTAAAATCGTCCAAAAGGGGCCTAAAATCCAAACAAGTGGCCTAAAATCTGATATTTCACATTTCCCGGTTGGTTGTCGGTTCCATATGATTGATTTAGGGCATGTCACGTGTCAATTTTGTTAGCCAGTAAGGATCTAGTGCCTATCTTAGGGATGGCACTTTCATCTTCCCAAAGGGATTGCACGTGCTAAAGCATGTAAAAGGCATTGCTGTAAGGCAGAAAATTTAGTCGTAATTTTAGGCCTGTTTTGGGGATTTCTTTAAGTGGATTTCTTGAACAAATCCCTTATAATTTCAGAACAGAGTGGTCAGTTTCAAGCAGGTAAATTTTAAGATTCATTTGAATATTCCCACAATTAGATATACTGTAGTATACCATTAGAAGAAGGTGAAGTTGCGGTTTTTAGCGCCAAGCGCTGGGATCGCAGAAGTAGAATAGCCCTAATCGACCCCTTGTCATGACGCTCAAGTGGTGGGGCTCTACCGGGTATCAAACCCTGTCCGCGTGACTGTTCTGGCTGCAATGTCAGAGGATTACACCACTGCACCATAACACCTTCACAGAAGAGGGCCTAACTACGCAAAGAAACAGGCATAACCCACAATTAGATAACATAAGGCTCAAATCTTTAAAAAGGTCGGTGTAAAATTCTATTACAGTTTTCTTTGAATTAAATGGCTTGAAAGGAACTTAGGGTACTTTGCTGTAAATCTGCCGCAGAAATTCATTGATATCTTGATTACTTTCAAAATGGCAGCATTTATTAAACCTGAGGCTATGACATCATCAAATTTCTAAATCCTAAACCAGAAAACCTACAGATTTCTGCTTGCCACCATATTGTAGGCCTTCATAAACTATGGTTTTCTTGAAGTTTATATAATATTTCCTCCATTGGTNAGGAACTTAGGGTACTTTGCTGTAAATCTGCCGCAGAAATTCATTGATATCTTGATTACTTTCAAAATGGCAGCATTTATTAAACCTGAGGCTATGACATCATCAAATTTCTAAATCCTAAACCAGAAAACCTACAGATTTCTGCTTGCCACCATATTGTAGGCCTTCATAAACTATGGTTTTCTTGAAGTTTATATAATATTTCCTCCATTGGTTTAGGATTTACGATAATTTAAATTTTTTTCAAATTTTCCATGAATTTTTTCAAAAATATCAAAATTGCCACCATTTTGAAAAAATCAAGATATCAAAACATTTCCGTGGCAGATTTACAGCAAAGTACCATAAGTTCCTTTCAAGCCATTCTATGCAAAGAAAAATGTTATGGAAGTTTACACCCACTTTTTTAAAGATATGAAAGATTGAGAGCCCTATGCTCAATTAGATGATATAGCTGCCAGTGTAATTGCTGTGATATCCAGGAGCAGCGACCTTTCAATAGCGGACTGTTTTATTGACCCATCCGGCACTATTCAGCAGAGCTTGAAAAAATAGGGCCCACTGTGACCGCTACTAGGTGAAAAAAGAAGTAAACGTTTTTCCAAGTCTGTAGTTAGTAGCTACTCATCAGTTTCTTTAAAACCAGCTGTCATTGTGTAAACTGCGTTCACACGATGCCGGCACATTTGAAAACGGTGAGAAATGTGACGGTAGCAAAATTTGCGCTGGCGTTCACACGATACCGGGAAAATACCGTCTTCAAAATGTGTTCCATTTTCAAATCTACCGTTTTCAAAATGTGCTGGCAAAAAATGCGCTGTTTTCGTGTAAACGGGAGGCCTATCCGTCACATTTTTCACTGTTTTCAAGATGTGTCGGCATCGTATAAACGCAGTCTTTGACGACTGAATTTAGTTTGTTAAAATTAGTCATATTTTTCTCAATTTACAAAGCAGGACTAAACAAGTCCACTCACTCTGAAGCTCCACAGAGATGGAAATGAAACTTAATTCGGTTACCTCATTGCGAATATTCAGCAATTTGTGAAAAATAAATTCTATTCGGATTCTTAAAATTACTTGATGAAACCAAGCTTTTCACATTTGGCTCTTCTTAGTTCTGATTTACTTGAACGGGGGCTGGACGTCAAAAACCGCCCTGTCCAGATAGGGTTAGTCATGGGGCATTGCAGGTGTTGCTGCGTTCCCAGTTCTCTTTCAAAGGATCTCGCAGTATCTTCAATGAACAAACATTCTTCAATATGGTCTAAAGTCGATTCGATATCTTGGTGCTAAACTTTAGAATACATTACCCATGGAACTCCGAAATGCTCCATCAAAAATATCATTCAAAACAATACTGAAAGTTTTCTTATTGAACAAAGTCAACCGATGATTCTGAGCTATTTTGATAGTGCCACAATTTCTGTTAATCTATATGAAAGAAATGCTCAAATATTTAAATTCATCTAAACTGTTCTGATAATATTTTAGGATAGGGGAGGGGGGGGGCTCTCTCCTCGATTAGTTTACCTATCGAGAGTGCTCATCCTCTAAGTAATTCCCAAAATACAATTTATTTATTTAGCCGCTCTTTGTATTTTGTATTTGTATATCGTATTAATTTTCTGTATCATTGTGTTCATTTTCTCTAACAATTATCTTTGTAGTTTAGTTATTCGTATGTATGTTAGGACAAACATTGTAGCTATGTAGTGGAATTTAAAATATGAAAACTGAAACTGAATGCAGCGGCAAACTCTTTACCAATTTTTATGGGGAGGGGGGGGGGGGCCAACGCATTGTCTATTTATATTATTTTCAATCGAAAGATCTGTGTTCTAACCACGGGAGGGCGATTGCACCCCCCCCCCCAAGTGCCGGTCACTGCTTCAACAGTCTCTCTCCTTTGTTTCAGGTGATCACCACGACAACACAGATCAAACAGACACACTCGTAGAGTTCGTAGATATGGTTATGAAAGATCAAGACCTCAATGACGATGGTTTTATTGATTACCCAGAATACATCAGTTATTACACTAAATTTGATAAAGATCAGGCGGCCCCTGGCACAGCAGGTGAAGCCCCTCAAGCCCCTGCCCCAAGTTCATGATCCTCCAATCCGCGAACGATGATAGGCGTCAAATCTCTGTAAAAGGCAGTAGTGTGGATGGTTATTAAGGCTGACTTCCAGTCAGTGGAATTTTCCGAGCAGGCGGAATTTCTATTGTATGCGAGAGAAAAAGTCGCTCTGGAATTGAACGGAAAGTTACGGCTGAGCGACCTTTTATTGTCTAAAATTCCGCCCGCTCGGAAAATTCTACTAACTGGAAATTAGCCATTACGCATTTCTTTGTGTTGAATACCCTGTGGACCTAAAGGAACCTCAGATGTCTGAAAATAGACCTTCTAAAATAGAGTCTGAATCGAACGATGTTTTGATGTAACCTCACTACATCAGGATCCTCTAGTTACGCTCATCTTATTGAGTTGAATTGTTGTTATTGTTGTCGCTCTACTGAGGGCCTTATAACCATAGAGCTGTAAAGCAAGCTCTGTTGACCGAAGTGCCATCATCAAGTCAAAGAGCACAGGGAAACGAGAGTCTCCAGGTAATAAGTCTATAATGTTCATAATAGTGATATAATAGGGGCTCTGACGCCATTCAATCGAACTAGATCGAACCCTTCCGTGTAAAAATTTCGCTCGATTCAGGCTCTTTTTAGAATAGCTAAAAGGTCTATTCGTTATGCGAAAAATTCTTCAGGTATTGGAATAAATCAAAGTTTGGTTGATAAACTAAAGGCTGAAGTATTTTTCAGATTTTTCTTCTATTTTTCTGAGCAATGTAAATACATGTAAAATTGGATTTATTAAAGCTCCTTTACTTCAAAGTGTTAGCCTGCGTGCAGACTTTACTTTCCGCTGCGAAGGAGAGCCAAGGCGGATCCCTCTCCTTCGCAGTGGAAAGTAAAGTCTGCATGCAGGCTATCAAAGTGTGTGAAAAACGAAGAAGTAATCTCCCATTTAGAGCAACATGCCAAGGCTTGGAACGTCATCTTTACCAACAGTATCAAATCATATGCATTGTTGCTTTCATGAAAATTTGTTTCTTAATTCTTGAGAGAAATTAAGTATTTGGTTGAGGGCATTGTTTAAATTTTGATAAAAGGTTTTAGGCCTCTTTTCATACGTTTTGAAGTTACGATATTTTGTAAATTTTAATTTTACCTATATCTTGAAGGCTCGGATAAACGTAACCAAAGCTGCCCAAATACTTCAGCTTTTCGGGTATCAACGACACTTTCATTGATTCCAATACCTCAAATATTCTCTACATGACGAACTTTCAAACATGTGAAATTCTTGATGGTAGCTTGAAACGAACTTTGGCTCCTTTGCTATGGTTCTCTTGTGGCTATTTTCAATATCTTGACGACTCTTTTCACAATAATTATTCCCCTTATCTTTTCATAAGAGTTTTCATGGAATGTTTTAGATAAAATCTCCTAAATTGTGAATTAATTGATCGAAAATGGTGTAATTTATTAGAAAACTATAGTTTGCATCGGTCTGTAAGATGGTGAAAAGCAGAAATCTGGCGCTATTCTGGATTTTGTAAAAACTAGGTGAAAAATAGAAATGCTGTAATTTGGAAAAAATCAAGAAAATAGTCAAGATGTCGAATATTGCCACAATACCGGACGAGTAAAGAAAAAATACAATCCTCATTTGAATGGCCACTGCCTCCTGGATATCAAAGCCACAACATTGGCAAATATATCATTTGATGATGGACACCCTTTGAAATTCATTTTAAGATTCACTGACTGGAATCGGCCACTCCGTTCTGAAATTATCAAAGATTTCTCAAGAAAGCAACTTCAAACAACCTTTAAAACGTGCCTAAAATCATTGACAAATTTTCCCAATATTTTTACCTTGCAGCAATGACTTAGCACGTGGGATCCTCTTTAAAATGAAATTGCCCGGAATGATGTCGCTGTGCTCCTAGGTACTGCAAATTCTCCCAAAGAGACAACACGTGCNTGCGTGCAGACTTTACTTTCCGCTGCGAAGGAGAGCCAAGGCGGATCCCTCTCCTTCGCAGTGGAAAGTAAAGTCTGCATGCAGGCTATCAAAGTGTGTGAAAAACGAAGAAGTAATCTCCCATTTAGAGCAACATGCCAAGGCTTGGAACGTCATCTTTACCAACAGTATCAAATCATATGCATTGTTGCTTTCATGAAAATTTGTTTCTTAATTCTTGAGAGAAATTAAGTATTTGGTTGAGGGCATTGTTTAAATTTTGATAAAAGGTTTTAGGCCTCTTTTCATACGTTTTGAAGTTACGATATTTTGTAAATTTTAATTTTACCTATATCTTGAAGGCTCGGATAAACGTAACCAAAGCTGCCCAAATACTTCAGCTTTTCGGGTATCAACGACACTTTCATTGATTCCAATACCTCAAATATTCTCTACATGACGAACTTTCAAACATGTGAAATTCTTGATGGTAGCTTGAAACGAACTTTGGCTCCTTTGCTATGGTTCTCTTGTGGCTATTTTCAATATCTTGACGACTCTTTTCACAATAATTATTCCCCTTATCTTTTCATAAGAGTTTTCATGGAATGTTTTAGATAAAATCTCCTAAATTGTGAATTAATTGATCGAAAATGGTGTAATTTATTAGAAAACTATAGTTTGCATCGGTCTGTAAGATGGTGAAAAGCAGAAATCTGGCGCTATTCTGGATTTTGTAAAAACTAGGTGAAAAATAGAAATGCTGTAATTTGGAAAAAATCAAGAAAATAGTCAAGATGTCGAATATTGCCACAATACCGGACGAGTAAAGAAAAAATACAATCCTCATTTGAATGGCCACTGCCTCCTGGATATCAAAGCCACAACATTGGCAAATATATCATTTGATGATGGACACCCTTTGAAATTCATTTTAAGATTCACTGACTGGAATCGGCCACTCCGTTCTGAAATTATCAAAGATTTCTCAAGAAAGCAACTTCAAACAACCTTTAAAACGTGCCTAAAATCATTGACAAATTTTCCCAATATTTTTACCTTGCAGCAATGACTTAGCACGTGGGATCCTCTTTAAAATGAAATTGCCCGGAATGATGTCGCTGTGCTCCTAGGTACTGCAAATTCTCCCAAAGAGACAACACGTGCTAAATCACTCATAATTCATGTAAAGCAGAAAATATGGTCGTGATTTTGAAGGTTTATTATGGTTTTGAAGGTTTCTGGAAGAGGCTTAAGTCTCACATAATTTCAGAACGGATCAGCCGATTTCTGTCATGTAAATTGTGGAATTTATTTGAACATGTCCACTATTGACTGATATGTTTGCCAATATTGTTTGGCTTGATATCCAGGGAGAAGTGGCCTTTCAAATGGGGATTGCGTTTTTTTTTTGCCCATCTGGTAGAATAATACCAAAGTATGTCAAGTTACTTACAAGCCATTCAATCCAAAGAAAGATGCACTATACATTTTCACTGCCTTGTCAATGATTTAAAGGGAATGTAAGCATATATAAGCCTTTGATGAAAAAAATAACCTTACAAAGACAAGAGGCCGTCGTGACACGTGCTGCGCTGATACCTGATAGGCTGGAATTTGACCGCAAGTAGCTTGAGCCACTTTTATATGCTTACATTCCCTTTAACGCCTACGAATGTATGATTGCAAAGAGTATTATGAAGCAAGATTCAAACAATTGACGATTAGAATCATGATGAGCAACCATACAAAGATCCATGAACGACCAGCATCTTTCGCGGCCCTCGAAAGAAAGGGACGTTAAACTTGGAGTCACATGCCTGGATGCGGCATGCATAGTTGGGCCTAAATTAGCTTTAAATAGCCAGAAATCCTTTCAGACCCAGCCCACTTACAATAAATTACTGAAAGAAAATGTCAGATGATGCTCACATGCAGCATACACAAATTATCGTTGTGCAGTCATGAAGACACTAGACTTATTGCATCGTCATAGTTATCAATATTGACAGTTTGGTGCAAGTCCGCCTTGGATGATTAAAAGTCAAGACTCATTGTTATAAATCTATGTGAAGATGGCACCGCCACCTTAACCGTTACGAACAACAACAAAGGCGCGCAAGGGCTGCTGGTCACTCATGGATCTTGAAGCATAAAAGACAATTTATAGTAGATTTGATACCTGTTTCGTGGTAAAGTCTGTTCGCTCAACTTATTGACCATTCACCGGTCATGGTCTGATTGATAAGCCACTATATAGTATGCAAAGCATTTGCTCTCTTTCATTTAAATTTACAGGGTTTCCAAAGAGACATTTGCGCCGTTTGGATGGTTGCTGCGGAGTCGGTTGCTGTGGAGTCGCCATCACTCTGATTTTCCCGCTTTTATAATTTTTCAATAGAAGCGATTTCAATTTGGAGTTTGAGACCTTGTTTGCCTAAACCTGATTAGTAATTGCTGATTTATGAAGCAAGAAAGTCAAAATTACTGGTTGCCTTAAAACCAGAGGATGTAATATTCTCCATACGTCAGGTTCAAAGAAATTGAGTGAAGAAACGTACCTAGCCTAGCCTGAGATTACCAATAAGACGAAATATATCCAAGATGACAAGAAGTGGTTTTGTGCAGCAGAATGGCTGCAGGCCGTGGCATACGTCCATCAGTTATTTTGCTTCTCGGAGGTCATTGAATCCTTTTCAACCAACAATATTGCTTTCTAACGGCTTCCTGGTACATATTCTCGAGGTTTTTGGTCATTTGTGACCAGATGACACGTTTCGTGGTAAGAAAATGAAATTAAGGTCCATTTGATGCTAAATTTCGAGTTGTGAGGAATAAAATCCATTGGTTTTGAATCAACCAGTGATCTTGACTTTCTTCTCCATTAATCAGCAACTGCTTATCAGATTTACTCAAAACTTGGTATCAAATCCTAAATTGAAGTCTCTTCTTTTGACCAATCTGAAAAATGTGAATATTGGATTCATGACTCCTTCGCTATAACTAGTCAAACGATGTACGTGCTTTTGGGACGCCCCCGAAGATGCAAGAAAGATCCATTGTGATCTATATCTCCTCGAAAAAGGGACTACAAAATGCTTGCCAATGTGACCTCGGAGACATGAAGCACACAGAATTGATCAACGCTGTGGTTATTGTTTCTAGGCTGGTCGATTAGTTGAGGGAATAGACTGTAGATAGAGTTTTATCATCTGATCGAATAACAAATATCTGCAAAGCCTGAGAGAATTATTTAAGACGAGCGAGAATTAGCCTATACGTTCCAATATCCTTGCAGAAAACCAATCGTGCACTTTTGGATACCTGAAGGGAAGAACCTATTGCGGGAAGGAAATTTCGCATTTTTCGTGTTTTTGGCCCAAATTCACGAAAGTTCATTCTGCGAAATTCTTCAAATATGAAATTTGCGAAACTTTCTTCCAACGAAATTTCCCAAACTGTACATTGAAACATTTACTTAATGTTTATTTTGTGGCCTGACTTCATAAAATGCAAAAAAAATTCAATTTGACCTTGAAAAACATAAACCATTTCGAATGTTACGATAGGATCCGCTACTTTTTGTTGACACCTAGTACAAAGCTATTATCTATTGCAGACGAAAAGGGAATGCTATGCCTGTTTGGTCAAGTCATAAACGAAAACCCAGGTTGCTAGCTGGCTCATTGTGCATTCCAGAAATAATTTTTACGAGCAAATATCAGCATATATCGAAATTTGAAAGATATCTAAACTTCTACCGCAGGCATTTTATTTGTTTGGTTCAGAAGCTCAGCAGTAAGTGTTTTAATCACTCCCAAAAAATAGGAGAATTGAACCGCCTGTCAATCCGCTACTGAACCAAAAAAATAAAATGCGCGAGGCAGGAGTTTAGATATAACATTCTTTTTTGGATAAAAACCACTTCTGGAATACACAACGAGCGAGCTAGCTACCTGCGTTTCAGGGCAACTTTGGCGGCTTGCTTTGTTTTTGTTTATAAATTGACCTACCAGGCATTGAATTCCGTTTGTCTGCAATCGCTAATCGCTTTGTACTTGCAGAATGTAAGGCCCCCGAAGATGCAAGAAAGATCCATTGTGATCTATATCTCCTCGAAAAAGGGACTACAAAATGCTTGCCAATGTGACCTCGGAGACATGAAGCACACAGAATTGATCAACGCTGTGGTTATTGTTTCTAGGCTGGTCGATTAGTTGAGGGAATAGACTGTAGATAGAGTTTTATCATCTGATCGAATAACAAATATCTGCAAAGCCTGAGAGAATTATTTAAGACGAGCGAGAATTAGCCTATACGTTCCAATATCCTTGCAGAAAACCAATCGTGCACTTTTGGATACCTGAAGGGAAGAACCTATTGCGGGAAGGAAATTTCGCATTTTTCGTGTTTTTGGCCCAAATTCACGAAAGTTCATTCTGCGAAATTCTTCAAATATGAAATTTGCGAAACTTTCTTCCAACGAAATTTCCCAAACTGTACATTGAAACATTTACTTAATGTTTATTTTGTGGCCTGACTTCATAAAATGCAAAAAAAATTCAATTTGACCTTGAAAAACATAAACCATTTCGAATGTTACGATAGGATCCGCTACTTTTTGTTGACACCTAGTACAAAGCTATTATCGATTGCAGACGAAAAGGGAATGCTATGCCTGTTTGGTCAAGTCATAAACGAAAACCCAGGCTGCTAGCTGGCTCATTGTGCATTCCAGAAATATTTTTTACGAGCAAATATCAGCATATATCGAAATTTGAAAGATATCTAAACTTCTACCGCAGGCATTTTATTTGTTTGGTTCAGAAGCTCAGCAGTAAGTGTTTTAATCACTCCCAAAAAATATGAGAATTGAACCGCCTGTCAATCCGCTACTGAACCAAAAAAATAAAATGCGCGAGGCAGGAGTTTAGATATAACATTCTTTTTTGGATAAAAACCACTTCTGGAATGCACAACGAGCGAGCTAGCTACTTGCGTTTCAGGGCAACTTTGGCGGCTTGCTTTGTTTTTGTTTATAAATTGACCTACCAGGCATTGAATTCCGTTTGTCTGCAATCGCTAATCGCTTTGTACTTGCAGAATGTAAGGGATAGAAATGTAAGAGATAGAGAAACTCTTTCTCATTAACTTCAAGATTATCCAGTACATTACACCATTATCAATACGTATAAATACAGGAAACACCATTGTTGGGCATACGAACAAGTTAATTTGTGAGCCTCGTTGTGAGCCTGAATGAATCCATCAAAAAGGGCTCCTGATCGCATGCGCAGTAACCATTTACTTCACTTATGTACTATGCAAATTAGCTTGACCATTGAGAACAAGGGAAGAAACAAAGGCAGCGACGCGCATGAGAACGTGAGCCCCTACGTCGATTCGCTCACAACAAAGCTGAAACATAATGTATTAAAACAATAGAGATAGCACTTCATCTCCCCAACAAAACCTACTATCTTGAAAATCAGACTGGGTTGCACAATGAATACAATAAACAGCATAGATTCCAAATCTTTAAAAGGTTGGTGTAAAATTTAATGACCCATTTCTTTGAATCGAATGGCTTCGAAGAAACTGCAGCTGTTTTCCTTCAATTCTACGGTTGGAATTTTCTTTCAGATTTGGAGTGTTTCTTCTTTTTCAAGAATTCAAGAAAAAATTCAAAATAACTTAAAACCATTGTAATTTCTAAACTGTTTGATGCAACATGAAATAATTTCCAAGAAAACTATAGTTTACGAATGTCTGCAATATGGTATCCAGCAAAAGTATACCACTCTTCTGTTTTATGATTTAGAAATTGAGGACGTCACATCCTCAAATGAAACTGAATATAAAATACGCATTACTTGTGAAAAATATTCAAAATTTCTGAAAAGCGCAACGGTAAAATTATGCAGGGTGTTCGAAAAAACATGTGCGCTGTTTGAGCGGCTGCAGCGGAGCAGCCATAACTCAAAGTTTGACACCGATTTTGAATAAATCTGATAGAAAGCTGCTGATTTATGGAGCAAGAAAGTCAAAATCATTGGCTGCCTCAAAACTAGAGGATTCATTATTCTCCACTATGTTAAAATCAAAGAAATCGATTGAAAAAGCAAACCTAGCCCTGTTTTCTGATGTTCACAAGTGAAACAGATGGTCATGAATTGGATTTTGTGTTAATCAAGAATATCGAACATAGCTAGGGTTGCTAGAAATGGTGATGTGGAACACAAGTGGTGCAGGCCATAACATGCGTCCATCAGTTATTTTGCTTCTTCAAAAATGATAAAGTCGTTGTAAACCAAGGATAATGCCTTCAGCAGGCTGCCTAGTCAATATCCTTGAGTTATGTGGTCATTAATTACTCCCAAATGTGTTTCCTGACATAACTGCAAAGTTTAAGTCCATTTGATGCTAAATTTCAAGTTATAAGGTTAAAGGGAATCGAAATAGTTAAAAGCTGGCCCGAGCCAAGCTAAAAATATAATCTATTGTATTCAACAACTTTGATGCCTGCCGTTTCATTGTGTGGTGAAGGAAACAATGGGTTTATGGGCGTTTCTTCAGCCTATTTATAGCAGCTTGTCGATATAGCTATGTTTATTCCCTTCAAGTGCGGAAATAAAATTCTCTGGTTTTGAAACGACCACTGATTTTGACTTTCTTTCTCAATAAATCAGCGACCACTTGTCAGATTTGCTCAAACTTGGTGCCAAATTCTAAGTTGAAATCTTGTCTATGCAAAATTTGAAAAATGTGTCAAGTTGGATTTATGGCTCCTCCACAGTAGCCATTCAAACCAGGTACATGTTTTTGGGACACCCTATAGGTAATTAGCTACAATTTCTTTTAAGCAATTGAACTAGAAGAAATAGGTCATAGAATTTTACACCCACCTTTTTATGCAGATTTGAAGAACCTACGGTACAATATGCTACAATGAACTGGTTCGTATAAAGCAATTAACCATTATTTTGACAATTTTAGCTTGTGGGTTCTTAATCTATTACGTCCTCATACGCGGATGTTTACTGTAACTTGAAAAAGTCTACCAGCTCTACCACAGCATTACACGAAATTTTTTTCTCGAGAAACTAAGAATTTAAGGAATTGTTTAAACTCTTAAAATCATCAGAATTTAACCCTATCTCACCTGGGCCTTTTGAAGCGCCCAATACCTGAGTGGGTGGATTCCACCCTCCCCCTCTTTCTATTCGCTGTTATAGCAGCTATAATCTTTAAACTTGGTAAATAGATGGACTTTGG
>REGL01000431.1:174855-198561 GCA_004194395.1 Aurelia aurita complex sp. Pacific | reverse complement strand
TCCAAGCA
This sequence comes from Aurelia aurita complex sp. Pacific, assembly GCA_004194395.1. Taxonomy (NCBI): domain Eukaryota; kingdom Metazoa; phylum Cnidaria; class Scyphozoa; order Semaeostomeae; family Ulmaridae; genus Aurelia; species Aurelia aurita complex sp. Pacific. The sequence continues at coordinate 198,553 of REGL01000431.1, read as the reverse complement.
TCCAACTTGCAGTGGATTTATAAGATTATGTCTGATAAAAGACAAGCAACATGCTTTACATCTTTCAGCCATCATTTGATCTATCACTCAATGCTAAATGAGCATCGTTTGACGAAAAAGATTTTAAAATATGGGTGCTGTAGAAGCTTTATTAAGCCACCGGGGTGCTTATTTGATTTTCGGACACTCCAGGGGTGCTTAAAAGAGAGGGGAGATTATTAGAGAGGGGGGCTTATTCACAAAATCGAATGAAAAGGATACATATGATAGCTTTTCAGTTCTTTTATGCCATATTTTGCGGATTCAACATACAATTTTACGAGTCAAATACATAAATTCGACACAGTTTTATCTCAAACCATATCAAAATTAACATGCAAATTTATTAAGCCCAATAAATGGAAAATCTTTAATAACCACTGGAATTTGATATAAGTTGTTGGGCTTGATAGAGAGGGGGGCTTATTTGAAAGTTTAGCTTAGAGGTGAGTGGCTTATTAGAGAGGGCGCTTAATAGAGAAAGGGCTTAATAGAGCTTTACGGTAATTTTGGCTCTGATTTACTATTTTATCTTAGGTTTTGAACCATTAAGGACGCGAGATAGAGAGCTAGCTTCTAGAACTCGTGAATACAATTTAGCTACAAAATATGGTTTCATAGTTTGTCAATCTTCCTGGCGCGAGAACGTCTGCGAATTACACTTTTGAAACCGATAAACTTTTATATTCCTCAATTGAGTTTCTAATATTTCATAATTTGTTAATCCTTTTTCAGCTCAAAGAGTCTCAGGATAAAGTTTCGAAGTTGTCAGAAGATCTACACAATTCTGATAAGAACAGAAAACAGATTACTCTTGAGGTTAGTGTAGAATATTTATTCTTTGCTTTTTTCGAGCAAAGCTTGGAGAAACGATGTTTGTACAACAAAAGTTATGTCCCAGCTTTGTAATGTATAATATTTTTCTTAAGCTGAAATTCAACTCCTTTGTGATGACTTGTAATTTACCCAAGCTTGCATTGTTAGATTTAAATTTCTAATTGTTGTTTTCATTTTTATTGTCTTTCTTTCAGAACGAACATAATGTAGAGACTTTGAGAAGAAGAGATCGTGAAATTGAGGATTTAACACGAAAGGTAATTGTTTATAATAATATTTTTAGGTACGTACATACATTTGCTTGGTAGTTTACCATATTTCTATATATGTGTTTATTGGTCTTTACAAGAGTCTTGTCAAACCTTTGCTAGACTGCTCATCTCTGGTCAAACACGTAAAACAACTTGAAGCCGTTCAGAGACGCGCAACGAAGCTTGTTGGAGGCATCAACCAATTATTTCCAAAGCTACCGACTTTTCAGTGTAGGAGAAAGCGAGATGATATGATCACAGCTTGCAAATTATTTCATGGCCTCATTGATGCTGATCCCTCAAAGTTCTTCAAGCTCAACGACAATAAGACAAGGGGTCATAGATATAAAATAATAAATCCATATTGGATGTCAGAAAACTTTTAATCCCAGCGAATCGTTAAAGAGTGGAGGAACTGCGTGCCAGCTAAACATCATCGAAGCAAAGGATGTGATAAATTTTGAAAACTTTTTGACAGCCTACACGGGGATTCAAAATTTGAATTCAAGTTAAGCTAGATTAGTAGCCGTAGACAATCAAGGCTGTATAGGCCTTTGCCTTCCAGCCCCTTTATCAACATTTATTATTGTTATTATTATGATATATATATTTGCTTTTCATTCAGAAATATGGAATTTAACTTTCTTTTGATTTTGCCGTAGTTGAACAACACAGAAAATGATTTGCATGAATCTCAACTTAATTGCCAACAACTTGAGAACAAATTGAATTTGACAGAAGAACAATTGAGGGAGATGAAGAATAAGGTCTGTTGATATTTTTATACAAATCTTGTTTCTTGCCATATAATAATTCCTGTCTCTGCAACCAGTAGATTGCCCAGGTCAAAGCTAATTCATTGTTGCAAATAGCTTTTCACAAAATTTGAATCAATCTATCCTTGTAAAAGTGGTTTGAAATCTAACATTCTGAGCTTAAAGGTGCTGTGCAACTTAAACTTACAAAAATCCTAAACTTTCTCCCCCTAAAGCAAGCAAATAGCAGAAGATACATTCCAAATGAAGATGTTTTCTACATGTTTGAACCCGGGATTCGCCAGTGCAATCAGATTTGTTATGCCATCAACGATTAAAAAGATACAGCTGGATTCTGCGCGACGAGTTTCAGATGTGTTTAGCCTGAACACACGAAAAGAAATCGTACGCCATGCGCCAATTACATATGAATTTCTTATTGAATTTGATGATATTAGCCAGCTGATTTTTATCTTTGTTTATAAAAATCTTATACAGCCCCATTTGATGATTTTTATTTCAGGTTGATCACTGTCAAGGGGCAATGAAAGCATTGGAGGATAGCCTAGAGGAAGCCAAGGAAAAAGTAAGATGCCAAAAACTCATTTGAAGGTTCTTTCGTCTTTTTGATTTTATACTAATGTTTCCTGCTTCATATGTAAGACTCGATGTTTTGGGAAGAACTTCATTTGTAAAATCATTTTCTTTCAATTTCAGATAACTTCAAGAGATGTAGAACTCGTCAGGCATCATCTTGAGTACGAAAATCTCACGAAACAGTTTGACGAAAAAACAAGACAGGTCAGTAGATCTGATCGATATGGAACTTAGGCAGTCTGCCACGCAGCTGGTTGGATGATAAGGACAATACAACGAATACGAAAAATGAATGCCACTTGATCCTGATCACTTTCTACGGCCGTGGAAAGTGATAACGATCAACCCTCCTTTGCTTCCAGTTCACGTACTCACAAAGACAGTGTTGAGCTGACTTTATTACAGCCAATCAAATGCGTGATAGACTGTCTTTAAAGACTCATTCTTACCCATGACCCTTTGTGGTGCCAGAATCGACTTTCGTATGATCGGAAAGTTGTTTTTGGCCTAAGCTCTCTTTGTCTGGCTTTTCATTCCGCCCACAAAGGACATGGTTGACAATAATGGGTGTTTTATCTTACTTTCTTTCTCCGCTAAACTTTTATGCTCTAAATGCGGATCAACAAGAACTCAGATACAAGGGTGGTGCATTGTTGCTATTTGTTCAATTGCATGGATGTATATTTTCGTGAAATCTTTGACTAAAATATACGAACTTTCTTTGACAAATGCTATCAAAGATTTCTGCAGCTTTAGACAAATATGTCTCTGGTGTTAAACTTAAGATGCAACCTACCTTGGTGAAAGCTGTATTTTCAGTCCAGATTTCGTAGGGACACTGTCTTACTCTGGTGTTAAGATTTAAGAAGCAACCTACCTTGGTGAAAGCTGTATTTTCAATCCAGATTTCGTAGGGACACTGCCTTCGTGTTTAGAAATGATTTTCCACCCTCCAGGACACACAAACAATTTTTGTCAATAATGAAATGTCTATTTATATTTACATAACGAATTGGTTTTGTCAATGTTTTTGTCTCATCTGTAGAGTGATGATCAATTCAAGAGGATCCAAGAAATGGAGAAAGAAATTCAGAATGTGCGATCAAAATATCAAGAATGTGATACGCAGTTGAATCGTTGTGAAGAGGTTTTGCAAGATTTGACTGAAAAGTTGGCTGAAAAACAGAAAGAGGTTGGTTGAATTCTTATGACATATGTGACAGTTTATCAATGTTTATTGCCTATGAATACCAAAGATTTATGCGAGATTTCTTGTGCATGGTTTATAATTCTTAGAAATTCTTAGAAATTTCTCCAAAAATTGTTCCATGTTTCTTTTAGCTTTCCATAAATTGTGCGGAAGTTGAAAACAAGAATACTCAAAAGTTTGATGATTACTACGATTTCAAATTCCCTTTCCACAGTGGGGCATTTCAATGGGGGATTATGACATTCGCTGTACATGGGCCTAAAATGGATGTTCTGCCAAAAAAAGTGAATCTAAGGTGGTTTATAGTCCCCTGCATATCTAAAGATTCATGAAACGGAATAAAATGACTTTAAGGCATGGGTTTTAGGACACAAAGCTTTATGTCTTTGTGCAGATAAACATATAAATGAGTATCAAACGCAATACTTCTTTAGATATTGTTCAAATTTGGTTGGATATAGTATCAATCGTTCACATTGCACAATTCAATCTCAACTGCATTCATTTTTTGGAAAAAAGATTTTTAGACGGCTATCACTATCGTATGTGAGCAGCACAGTTAATGTATCAAAGAATGTATTTTAAAAATTTGCGATAGATACAAAAAATTTAAATCATCCTTCAAATGCCATTACTTCATTAACGGATTTTCAATATGGCAGAAAGATGCTTGATACTTCGAAACAGGGATCCCTATTTCGCCTTAGACTCAAACACGTTTTCATATACGAGAACTGAAGTAAAACAGAGATACTAGTTTCACCCAGTTTTATCAATCTTATGTTTAAGATAAGATTGACTACTATATGTGTATTGTTAAATTCTATGATTTATACTTCCCACTAAATAACGATTGGAAGGGCTTAAACAATTTAATATCAAATGCATCCAGAAATGAAAAGGTAGCGACTATCTTGATTTATCACGACGTTCATGCTTCATTTCTCATTTGTATCTATGTTTTCCCCGTTTCTTCTACCTAAAACTAAAATACCGAATGCTCCCCCCCCCCCCCACAGGTCTTATTTGATAGACCATAAAGCTGCATCACCAATCTTGCAAGTAAGGAAACAACTCAATTTAATGACGAAACTGCCGAAGAGAAAAAGGGTCTTGGAAGACAGCGCTTTTGCACCTGAATGTGTTGGCAAATCCACGAAAGCAACAAAAGTTTAGTGTAATGATAGTTTATGCAACACATGAAATATCACATCTCTAACTCGATATGGAAGAAATGAGAACGATTATTATTTCATTATGCAGTTCTTCTGGTGTCAACTATTATTTCTGTTGAAATAAGCCCTTCCTGACCCTTATACATGGGCCCCACCCCCACCCCAACCCCCAGGCACAACCCAGCAGATTCCTCTCCCAATGTGAATCAATTATCTTGGAAGAAAATCCTTTCCAACTGCCGTTCACACCTTCTGGGTTTTGCAAAATTCAACAATCCAAGCCTTTGTAGATTCGTACGATGGATAAAAACTGTCAATATCTGTGAAGTCCCCCACACAAAAATTTAGATTAAAAAAATTCCGCAAATTCCCACAAATACAGATTTCTCTCACTTCACTATTAACATCTCCTGGTCACTTTAAGCTATAAACCTAATGTCAAACTCTGTCTAATAGCTATATATTCAACTATTTTTAAAGTAAATCATACTTAAGTTCAATTTTTTTTCAAAATTTAGTACGCCATAACAAAAATTAGTTTGACAGAGATTGGAGTGGAGTAGAAAGTGGAAACCTTGAACAGTACTGAAAGGAATGTGATGGAATCTTCGTTTCAAATTTTATCGAAATTGGTCCAAAGGATTTCACTTCATAGGCAATTGAAGATAGCTGTTTTCAATATGCATGCACAACAAAAATTTGTCCTCTCTCAAGTCTTTTTGGAGCACCTCAAATGAAAAATTGCCAAAACTTTTTCTGTAAAGTTATGAAGCTAAGTTATATGTTTTCTTGGTCAGCAACTATTACTCTTTCAAATTAGAGGGCTTTGGAATTAAATGGAGAAAGTTGATTTTTCAGCCTATGTCATAATCTTGCCCCACTGTGCTTTCACGCCATCACGTATTTGAAACATTTTCCTCTTGCACCCACATTTATATTTCTCATTGATAGTCACAAAGCATTCATTGCACGGTCTTGTTCGTCGAAAGTCTCTCTTAGTTTAACTTTTATAATTATGATTTCAAATTTTCCGTCCCGTTATCACTTACTTTAGAATTTTATAAATTTTCTCATATACTCATGTTTTCATTTTTCATTCATAGTCACTTGCACAAAGCTCAGCGATAACAAAGCTTCAAGCTGAAAATAAAGATATGCATGGGCTGCTTCGGCAAACACAAAACGAGGTAATTGTTTCTTCGTATCTATTTTTGCAAGCAATCCTCTTGTTGTCGATTCTGTACAGCAAGGACAGATTTTGTAACACAATAGCATGAGATGCTTTGTTGACACCTGAATTCAAGGCGATTAGTGGCTGCAGACAAAGGAAATTCTCTCAACCTAAATTCAAACAAACGAAGCCTCAAAAGTTTCTCTGAAACCCAAGTAGCTAGCGCGCTCGCTGTGCTCTCCAGAAATTGTTTTTAAGAGCAAACTTGAGCATATGTCGAAAGAAACAGGATATATCTACACATCTATCTCGGGTATTTTAGTTGTTTGGTTCAGAAGCTGAGCAGTAAGTGTTTTAATTGCACCCAAAAAATAAGAGAATTAAATCGCCTCCCAATCGGCGTTTGAACCAAACAAATTAAATGCCTATGGCAGATGTGTAGATATATCATTTGCCTTTCGATCTATGGTCATGTTTGCTCTTAAAAACAATTTCTGGAATGCACAACAAGTGAGCTAGCTATCTCGGTTTCAGATAAACATTTTCGGCTTTGCTTGTTTTGAATTACTGGTTGAGAGAATTTTCTTTGTCTGCGATCGCTGATCGCTTTGAATTGCGGTGTCAATCAAAACCAACTCATGCTATTGTTTTGTCAAATCTATCCTTGTTATTCTGTACCGGTGTTTCACAGAGAAAAGAAGCGAATGGAACATCTACTATGGTGGTTGGTTGGTATCCTTCCAGGTGGAAGCCATTGAACTCGAACTAACAATACTCTCCTCCGCCAGTTTTCTTACCACGGAACCATGAAATGGACCATGGAACTACGGAACAAATAAAGAAAAACAAAGACACCTCGCGGATGAGAGTAAACTAACAACCTTTTGCAATGAAAACGACAAACATCCATGCTGGTTTCAGATTTCAGATTTTCATTAACTCAAAATAGCCTAATACAATTTTAAACAAAATAGTATAGGTTTAACCTATACTATTTTGTTTAAAATTGTATTAGGCTATTTTGAGTTAATGAAAATCTGAAATCTGAAACCAGCATGGATGTTTGTCGTTTTCATTGCACCGGCTACTTTAAGAAATACTGTAAAACGAAGAACAAACATAACATTATGAACTAAAGAAAACTAAAGAAGGACAAAAGAGATTTAAAATGATGACAATACTATGGATCATGGATTGCTAGCACTATCATTCTGTTCATATGATGACATTAGGACATGTATTGATATCTTCATAAATGACAGCTCATACATTTGAATCACGTGATGTCATTAAGTATAAGAATTTTGATGAAGCATCCATGCACTGAAAGTAGGTTTATATTTTGAAATGGTATCGAATGTTCGATACAAACATGATGGATAAACAATTTTATTCTGCTGTTTTTATGATATCTTTTAAATTTATTCTTTCATTTATCTAATGCCTTTGCTTGTCACAAAGTGATTGTCCGTTTGTTCTCCCAGCTAAAATCATCTGAAAATACGAACAAGCGATTGGAGAATGAATTGGGCAATGCAAGAGACATTTGCACCAAACAAAAAGATCAGGTATGTAATTTTAATCATTGTTTTTAGGTCTCAAGCAAAAATAACGTTTTATCCCTACGTATTTATATTTCAATTATTCATGTAGTCAAGAAACCCGTACATCGTTTGCCCAAGTTCACGAGTTGCCATGCAGCCAGTATGGTGACATCCGGGAGGGCACATTGGGTTTCTTGATTACATGTATTACGCTCGTTGTTCTTGTGCCAACTTGAGCACTCTGTGTATATCTTGAGCCACATTCCCCCATTATATTTCAATTGTTCTATTTTTACAGCATTATTCTTCACTTTGATGAAACTGTGTCATAGTTGAAGGTCCGAAACCTCCAATGTATGTGGACACGTCCCTCTTACAACTGCTCAGAGAGTTAGGGACTTAATTGCAAGGAACTTACATCTCAGATTTACCTTGCAGATCCAAGAACTCGAGAACCATTTGAGAAATTCACAGAATACGGTCAGATCGCTGGAAGATGAAAGAATACGATTAAGCGAAAAGGTAAAGAACCCTGGATCTTTCAAAGTAGCCGACCTTTTTACCATTTCATTCATGAATGATTTGTATCCCACGCAATTAGCATGAGACTTTTGTAATAAGTAGTGAAATTGCCCCAATAGTCAAATTTTTAATGACAAATATAGAGTTTTTCAGAATAGGCCCACAATACATTCACAATTTTTATTGGTTTCTTCTCTTTGATCCATATCAGTTCTATTGTTTTCTGTTCTCTTTCAGGTCAGTCATCTCAATGACAATTTGAAATCTGTTCGACAAAGCCTAGACGAAGAAAAAAGACACAGAAAATCCGAGGTAGATCTGACAGCAAAGTTGTAATGATTTAATTGATAAACTTTGGTAGCGTCTGTGTACTTTGTCAGCCCAAAGGTTTCTGAATGAGTGTCCCAAAAAAGTACTCCTGTTTGAAAAATCACCAGCATTTTATTAAAGGCCCATCTTAAAATTTCTTCTGTTGGCAAGTAGATCAAAGACCAAATTATTTTCCAAGGCATACTGATCCTCTAATTTGCCTTTAAGTTAGTGAATTTAGCCCTTTTTAGTGCTGACTGGTTTTGAAGTATACTGCAAAAAGCACTGTCATAAATGTCAGAATGAAATGCAAACTACTATTATAGACTTGAAGGATGAAATATCACTTCAGACATGCATGCTCTCCTCTATTTGTGTATCCTTTAGAATGTTGATGATTTTTATCCAACCATTTGTAGAATGAATCAAGTAATGAAAGAATAAAGACTTTGCAGCGAGAGCTCAACACATCTCAAGATTCAAACCAAGAACTAGTTCAGCAAGTAAGTAATTTTAAGCCCAGTTTAAACATCGTTTTCTTGCCTTGTCGAATCGAACTGTATCAAAAACGGCAGAATCTGCTGTGTCTAAAAATCTGATTTAAAAATCGTTTCTTGCCGTGTCGGATTGAATTCAAAATAGTTCAAATGGCAATATTTCAAAATGTTCAATTTCAGTAGCTGATCATACGTAGAAACCGCAGACCAAGGGCTAGAAGTGATTGATTAAACATGGTAGAAATATGATGTTTAAATCAAGTTGTTTTTCTGCTGTTTGATACGACAATGCTTGTGAGCTCTTGCCGTTCTATCTATTCAAAACGGCAGGTGATTCAAACATCCTTTTGATGTCGAGCTTAATTGACACTTAGAAGTTTTTAGTAGCATCTATTAAATTCGACGCGTCAAAAAAACGATGTTTAATTTAGGCCTTAGACCTAATTAATTTTGCGGGTGATTTTTTCTTCCACAATCACAATTTTCATTGGGGTTTGGACAATATTTTTGCAGCAAATAGGACTTGGCTTTCCAAGTAGGCATCTGCAGTCCTTCAAACGTTTTGGAAATCAGTTGTTTTATTTCCTAGATTAACCAATTGGACAAAGATGTGAATGAGCTTCGTAGGAATTTATCAGACAAGGAAGAAGAATGCCATCTTAAAAGCGACGAGGTAAGAATATTTTTTAAATCAAATTTCTGAAAAACGAAAGGTTGTGCAATCTGAAAAATCAACAGACTTTAATGTGGTAATAGTTGGCTGTGGTGTAGCAAAGAAGGCTCTCATACGATGACGCTGAGTACATTTTGGGCATTAAACAATGCTGTGCCCTTAGGAGAAACACAAGGGACGAGTAGACTTTTTCACTTACTTGCTTTGCCAGATTTGAAGTTGAGATCGATTGGTTCAATCATGGGTATTTAGACACTGCTGGTGTGCTCCTATGGAGTAGCGCTGGAACTAATATGTACCTGCAGCTGAATAATTTCTATAGTTCTGCGGAGGAAATTGCGAAAACGCTAGCTCCTCCATACTAGTAAACAATGTTTTCCTCCGCAAAGGGAAAAAGCTGTAGGAATCAAGCACAAATGCGGCGTCTAACCGCCGATCACCCATGGTTCAATTCGTTAAATCGGGTAAATAATCAATATTCGAACCCAACACAATGTAAATCAAATTCGATTCTCAATTAGAATTGCTCATTCCAATCTCTTTTTCTACTTGTTGTAAAGGCCTATTTCTCTGTTGTTGCCATAATGTTTCCAGAAATTCAGAGACTACCTACGATTCAAAGCTTGTTCGAATTTTTCAAATTCACCTGGATATTTCAAAAGGTTACATTTTTATAGAGTTATTGATTAAGGCCTATGTCTAACAAACGAATTCGTCACTAAAATGATCTGGTTTACTTGCAGATTTACAACTGTGAACAGACAATAAACGAGCTCCATGCTCAGTTGCAGAATCTTCTTGAAGATAAGAAAAATCTAATGAAAGAGGTTAGTAATAAGATTTACATTCACTTTTTCGAGGTCATTTGTTCTTTTTATATATTTGATCTCATGTGTAGCAATAGATGTTTACTTAATGGTATATCATACTTAAAGCACACACACCAATGTGCAAGAATCTTAATCAACAGCAGGATCACAATTTAGATGTATCCAGTTAACGATTTTTGATTGCGTGACTGATTGATTGATTGATTGATTGATTGATTGATTGATTGATTGATTGATAAATAAATAAAATTTCAAAAGACGTTTCAAACCATGACGTTTCTTCTCTTAGAATGCATCTCTGTCGAATGAAGTTGGACAATTTCGTAACGAGCTGTCTGATTTACGACAGCGCTATAAAGATACAGCACAACAGGTATTTTCACAATATAAAATGTTTAGGTTTGTAAGCAGAAACACCATAACACCACGAGCAAATGTGTGTGAATTTAAAGAATATATATATTACCTCACATTATTGAATTCACACACAGTTGCTGTTGTTTCTTCGTCGTGTTGTGGTGTTTCTGCTTCAAACTCATTCACATATTCGTCACCGCCAGCATCTTCGGGTCCGACGATCTACGCTGGTATCGTTGCCTTTCCTCCTTCGAATATTTTCATATAATATTATCTTCTTTTCTTCATGTTTTATCTATCATCATTTGTTGCTTCACCATTACTTCTGACACTTTTTGCATGAAACGGAGTATTCTCTCTTTAATATTTCTCTGTTATTTTTACTACCCTTCTAGCTCGCACATCACGAAGAAAAAGGCCAACTTCTAGAGAGGAATTTGGCTGCAACACAAGAACAATTAAGCACAAGGGTCGCTGATGTAAGTTTACTCTGATGACTTTATAATATCATATTTTTACTTTTCGTTATTATATTTAGCACTTGGCTTCTGATCCTTCTGCTTGTATGTCTTTTACGTCCAGATATTCAATATGATTGTGAGCTTTTTGGAAATTTGATTGAAACATACGAAATGAATGATTTATTTTCTTTTAACGTTGAAAGATATTTCTTAAAGCCGATAGCCTTGATTACCAAAACAAAAAATACTGAAAACGAATTCGTTAAAAATTGTTTATTTTATGGAAAAGCTCATGGTACTTAGAAGATTTATTTATGATGTTGTAATATTCTTTGAGGAAAGAGTTACAAATATTTTCAGATGTTGTTTAAGGCATACGCAACAGACTCGACTTTGCCAAATTGTTTGCTGAATTTTATAAAGATTTGTCCCACTTTGAATTGACTGTTTTTCTGTAACTCTTCGCTTCTTCTTGCATGTATAGAATGTAAAACTGGAGAAGTCAGTTAGGAAGTTGCAGACTGACAATAAGGCAGCTTCTGATGAATTGTATCTAAAGGCACAAGAGGTGATCATTCATTCATTCATTCATTCATTCATTCATTCATTCATTCATTCATTCATTCATTCATTCATTCATCAGACATTCATTTATTTACTAAAATACAGCGAAGCTTTTCAAGCTGGAATGTGTTATGAACACAGCCATTATTTGCTGTAACACTAGAACGAATACTTGTCCTTAAATGGTTAAGAGCAAGAAGAAATGACATCCCTCCAAGGGGGTTAAAGTTCCCTTTTGTTCCCTATTCATTTTTCATATTGTTCCATTGTTCCCTTTCGACAAATTACAAAATCCATCTGTTCGTTCACGAACTAATGATTTTACACAAGTTTGTTTTAAGAGCTAGAAGAAATTATATCCCTCTAAGGGGGGGGGGGGTTAAAGTTCCCCTTTGCTCCCTATTTATTTTTCATATTGTTCCCTTGTTTCTTGTTCGACGAATTACAAAATCCATCTATCTGTTCCGGAACTAATGATTTTACACACATTTGTTTTCTTTACATAGATTACTTTCACATTTTTACTTGTTTCCTTGTTTCCTTGTTCCCAGCTTAGATATTCCAAGTATCTCTTGTTGCCTAAAATTTCTTGCAAGGCTTCAGAAACAGTGTGATATTTGTGAAGTTGTTGTAGAACCAATAAATTGATTAATTGATCAATTGATTGATTTATTGATGTTAGTTGGCCTTGATATATTTTGTTTCATCAAATCCATTGATAGATTGGGGGATACGTAAAGCAAATTGAGCAACTGAAAACTGATTATGCCGCTTCGCAGAAAAGATTCAAAGAAGCTATGGAGGAGGTCTGTCGCGTTTTTCTTGTCAATTTCATTACTCCTTCTTGTCTTGTGTTTAGATTGTGTGTAACACTGAATACCAAGCCATGCTTAGATGTTTTCGATTCAGAGATTTTTGATCAGGAGCAACCGTATTTGCTAAATAAAGCTTTGTGGAAATTTTCTCTCTCTTAGAATCTTGAAAAATAAAATCTTTCTATAGACCTTTTAGCTGTTCTACAAAAGAGTGCGGATCGAGTGATATTTTCATACATTGTTATACGAAATGCTCGATTAAGTGTCGTTAGAGCTTCTATCGCCGTTGTGCACAGTCGAAAATTCTACAAAATATATCAAAATTTCTTTTGATACAAATCCTTTGTAGAGTAGCTAAAAGGTCTATCAGGATTTCAAATTTTATGATACGGTTCTTCTTGTTCCTCTGTCTTGAAAAGACAGTTTTTCTCGTTTACTTTCTTCGAACCAGAAATATTTCCATCTTGTTTCTTGTCATGGAATCAATACTTTTAAATGTCAAACTGGTTATTTCGTAGAATACTCAATCTCAGATGACGATTCAGCATTATGAAATGGAACTAAATGATTCTCATCATCAAATTGAAAATCTAAGACTTCAGGTAAGACCATTCTTCTTTCTTTTTCCTTCACTTTCCCCTTTGTCCCCCTGTGACAAAACAATCCACTGCGAAGCACCATGCGCAGTCAGTTAAGGTGGCGACGACAGAACACACTGCACAGAAGAATTGACATAAAAATCACATGTTCGTTGGTGAGTACAATGTATGTTTCTTAATGTGCATGGTGAGGCCACCAAATGTATACCTGTACTGCTTTCTAATTTTGACTCAGTCTAGTGATAATTTTATGCTTCAAAGTAATATTGAAAGCAACGGTCAGTTATCATATATTCAAAGAGTTAAGAATATAGTAGAAGCTCTATTAAGCCCCCTTAGGGCTTATTTAATTTCGTAGACTCCAGAGGGGGCGTAAAGGTGACTGGGCCATTAGAGAGGGGGGCTAATCCACTTTCTCAAATGACAAGGATAGAAATGATGGTTTTTTTTCTTTTACCCCATATTTTGCGGAATCAGCATACAATTTTAGGAGTCAGAGATACACAAATTTGCACTGTTTTTGTCCCAAACCATGTCAAAATTGACATGCAAACTTGTTTACATAAATGAAGAGAGAATCTTTGGTAACCTCTGGCTTTTTAGATTTATGGGGGGGGGGGCTTAAGAGAGAGAGGGGATTTATTTAAGATTTTGGCTTAGAAAGGAAGGGCTTATTAGAGACGGGGGCTTAATAGAGAGGGGCTGAATAGGGAGGGAGCTCGATAGAGAGGGGGCTGAATGGAGCTTTTACGGTATGCTAAAATAATCTTTCATCTTTTTAAGCTTGGAGATCAAACCAGAGTCATTGAAGACATCAAAATTAGTTTATCAAGTGTGCAAATGCAGTTGAAGGAGACTCAGAAACATGTAAGTTGTCTTTTATGTTCTATAGCAGTTTTTTCACAAGTGTAAAACGTCCTGGACGAATTTTCAAAATTTTGGGGAACACAAAGTCACATTTCCAATAATGACATACTTTCTTCTAGTTGCGACAATCTCAAACTGCAAACAACGAGCACGTTGAAAATATTGCAAGTTTAAAAGAACAAAATTCAGACTTAAAAATGGAGGTATGTTACTTGTTTTTATTCTTACTGAATCTTAGTATTTAATGATAAATATTCTGACGACGATCATTTTCTGGAAAGAGACAATTCTATAAGGACATTCTCCTGCTCTTGGATGTCATTGATTGAAATAACCCTAGATATTCCAATTGTAGATTCCGACTTTGTCTTGATTTTGCTTCATAGAATGAATGAATGAATGAATAAATGAATGAATGAATAAATAAATGAATGAATGACTAAATAAATGAACGAATGAATGAATGAATGAATGAATGAATGAATGAATGAATGAATGAATGAACCATAGAAAGGGGAGTTTTAGCTACTGTCTAGTTTTTCATTTTTAGGTTAAAGAAAAGGAAAATTCGAATGTTCAGTTAAGAGAAGAATTGAGCACTTGTTTACAAAAGAATCGAGCATTGCTTGAAGATGTGAGTATCAAATTTTTTCAAGACGGAATNAAATAACCCTAGATATTCCAATTGTGGATTCCGACTTTGTCTTGATTTTGCTTCATAGAATGAATGACTGAATGAATGAATGACTAAATAAATGAACGAATGAATGAATGAATGAATGAATGAATGAATGAATGAATGAATGAATGAACCATAGAAAGGGGAGTTTTAGCTACTGTATAGTTTTTTTATTTTTAGGTGAAAGAAAAGGAAAATTCGAATGTCCAGTTAAGAGAAGAATTGAGCACTTGTTTACAAAAGAATCGAGCATTGCTTGAAGATGTGAGTATTAAATTTTCTCAAGACGGAATTGAATTTAAAGAGTTGTGAAGGCCTTGGTACTCATTGTATATACATGGGGCTGATTCATTTTGACCACTTACACATGACTGGAAGATCTAACCATAATCACTTTGCTCAGTAAAAGCCAATTTTCTTTTATTGTTATATTATTGCTCAAAATCTTGTCAAAATGCAGCTTCAGAGATGCTTGCAAGATTAATTATGGAGTCACACGCTCTCAACCTAACTCAAAATAAGGAATGTGCACTCAAGAATTTTGTATTCTTTCCTCAGTTCATATAAGTGATGAATTCATAATTTTTTATCTTGCTAAATTCATAACTTTTGATCTTGCAGCTTGCAACAAAGGATGGTGAAGTAAGAGTACTCCGTGCAGATTTGCAAGGAACTCAAAGAAAGATTTCTAACAAAAATAGCGAAGTTAGTATCTACCCTTTAACTCGTTTTTATCACCATGTCATTTCTTATCCCATAGTTTTTTTAATTAGCTGTGATTTGGTTTGAGCAACATGGTTAAACTAAAGTATGTCTCAGATTAGTTATCAGTTGAAGTGTTGTGGATGAGCTTAAAAAGGAACTATGAAAATTGTTTCCACTACTGTATATACTAAGTTTTCTGAAAGCATCACTGCGACATCTGGTCACAGGGCTTTCCGTTTTTTCAGGCCTTGAGTTGACAAGGATTTTCACACGGACCAAAATTTTAGAAGCCAATCGAAGATTGCAGATTTTTTAGATAAAACACTTCGCAGCAGTGTTTTTCTCAGAATATTTCGTTCTGTCATCCTCAGACACTCTTTTTGTTATGAACGATGATGAGTCTATAGCAAGGGAAAATTTTGCAATACAAAGGAAACGGTTTCAGAAAAGACAAAGCAATTTGTCTTTCTGAAGAATAGGGTTCACACCTATGAATGCACTCAGTCAAATCAAAATAAACAGAGAAAGCAAAACATTATGGTCGGCTGCGTTGAAGGTGTGAAATCTATTCACGAAGCTATGAAATCGCTTTATCTTGAAAAGAACGGTATCCTTTGTTTTACAAAATTTTCCCTTGCTTGAGTCTATGGGTCAAACTCTCTCGAGAGACACTTTCAAGACAAGTGCGAATAAGAAACTCTCAAGAGACATGATTTTAATAGAATAGAAGTAATTTTTTGGTTTCCTAGACAAAGCATCTGAACTAAAGTTTACTGGAATTTGAACTGTTGATTTCTATAAATACAAGCGCAGATTTATATGATTTATTCGTTTGGTTATCGTTGAGATTAATGAATCAAAAACTAGAGTCTTCTCTTGGCTATGGACGAGACCTCTGAGCAAACACATTTTGTATGCAGATTGCAAGACATGATGAAATCGTACAGCAACTGCAGGGTGAATTAAACAAAGTGAAAGAACAAATGAGAGTCGCTCAGGCTGAAGTATGTATCTGTCATTTTCTAAATCGCCTTATCCTAAGAAACGATATTCTGACATGGTGATGCATTTTGTGCACTTTCATAGCATAGGGCTCAAATCTTTAAACAGGTTGGTGTAAAATTCTAATATTACAGTTTTCTTTTTGAAATAAATGACTTAGCAGGAACTTTGGGCTTTTAGCTTCTTTGGGCTTTTACTTTTAGCTTCTTGGGATTTTAGCTGATTTCCACAGATAGTTATCTCATGACTTGCAGGGACTTAAACATTGCTGTTATCTCATCTTTTGTCTTATTTAGCTTATCCCTTTTTGCAGGCCTCTGGTGCTGAACAAGCAAATCAGAATTTGAAAGTGCAGCTGTCTGGAGTTCAAGGCAATTTAAGAGAATGCATGGAACAGGTAATTTGTCTTTTGATGTGACATTTAACATTGAAACTGAAAATGTTCAAATTGAAAATGTTGTGTAGTCTTGTACAACATTCAGAAAGTGGCCTAAAAATGCATGATCAAAGGCATTTCCGATAATCCTCCTTTCAAAACAATAAATAAGATATTAATTTCAGTTTCCGTGTCACTTTCATTTCATCAGTTTGCTAGTCATGCTAATTCTAAACAGGATTTTGAATACATTTCAAACAACCTGGAAGATTTGATCATACGTTTTAGGCCATTTCCTGGCTGTTCTGATAGTCTGATTTTTTCAGTCTTTTGAATTTGTCTACAGACTATGATTTTAAAAATTACCAACAAATACAAAAAAATACTGCAATCTTTTTGCTATTAGAAAAATGAATCCCTATAATTTTTGTGCAACTACTTTTGCTGCAATCATATTTCAAACAAGGGGATATTTTTTGAGTCACCCGGTAGATAAAATGTTTATTTCTTTAAAATGCTATTCATATTCATTTAAATATTGCATAGATGAGCATCATTTTCAGTTAAATTAATTTGATTAAGATTTGGCTGTTTTAATCATATGCAAGCATCTTTTTTTTGCTTTCCAGCTTGCAAATAGATCAAAGGAAACTGCGTCATTTAAAAGTGAAATATCATCGCTGAAGCAAAGAAAACAAGTTATGGAACAACAGGTAGGACTCTTTGTATTTGGATGTTAACCATTAGGAATGATGATAGCTTCATATTATGATGATGATGATAACAAGGACATATTTTGTTAGACAATACCATCAGTTGCTTTTGATTGACACCGTAATTCAAAGCGATTAACGATCGCAGACAAAGGAAATTCCCTCAACCAGTAATTGAAAACAAACAAAGCCGCAAAAGTTTCTCTGAAGCCCAGGTAGCCAGCTCGCTCGTCGTGCATTCTAGAAATTGTTTTTATGAGCAAATATGAGCATATATCGACAGAAGAAGGATATGTCTACATATCTGCCTCGGGCATGTAATTTGTTTGCTTCAGAAGCCGATTTGGAGGCGATTCAATTTTCTTATATTCTTGGGTGTAATAAAAACACTTACTGCTCAGCTTCTGAACGAAACAAATAAAATTACACAGCTACCTGGGTTTCAGAGAAACTTTTGCGGTTTTGTTTGCTTTGAAATATTGGTTGAAGGAATTTCCTTTGTCTGCGATCGCTAATCGCTTTGAATTCAGGTGTCAACAAAAGCAACTCATGCTATTGTCTTACAGAATCTGTCCTTGTCGGTGTCAATCAAATGCCATTCATGCTATTGTGTTACAAGATCTGTCCTTGTTGATGATGACAGTTGTCATAATAATTTAGCAATTTTATCAATTTTTTTACAGTTTTTGGCATATGACGAGAAAGTCAAGAAACTGAAGGGTGAGCTGAAGAAAACCCAAGAGAAGAACAGAAATGCTACTGGAGAGGTAATGGAAAATCCAAAATTTTCTTTTTCTCTTCATTTTGCTTCTCCTGGGTCCTATAGAATACACATTTTTACTGCTAACCTTGTATTAGGATGTATTTCTATGAATTGAATTAAATTGAATTGGGTCTTTGGTAGAATAGCTAATTGTATATTGTGAAAAGTGATTTTATGATTCATTTTCTAATCTATTCCATAGATTTCTTCGGTCTCCGCTAACATGGCAGAAATGAAGGAACAATTATCTTCAGCACATGAACGAGCGAAAAGGACAAATAAAGATTTGGCGAAGAGAGATGAACAAGTTATAACACTTAAAACTGAACTTGCAACGGTTCAAGAGAAGTTGAAACTAAGGGAAGAGGAGGTCAGTATATCTTTAAATCTATTTTTGTCATATTCAGATAAAAATTTACAATACCAGCTGCATCCTTATATACTTTCTAATTACAACCATACGACACTGCAGGGACAATACCACGTGGAGCGAAATGACACGGCCACCCCATGGTTACGTGAAACAAAACGAGGACGATACAAGAACATCATGCAAAGAAAACAACGAGGGAATGAAAACATAGACGAACAACATTCAAACGAATAAGTTAAGCTACGAGATCAGGTAGCTTGCAACCAAGTAATTGCAAATTGGTGAAGATTTAAACTTTAGACCCAAATATTGTGGTTTTTAATATTCCCTACTTGGTTGGAAATTCATTTACTCCCTGGGTAGATCATATTCCTTGATAAATATATATGGGATATGATGAAGACTTTCCTGCTCAACACATTTTGGATGAACAGCTTCAAAATTGTGATGGAGTTTACATATCAGACTTCACATCCATCTTTGAAATGATTTACTGGGTTTGTGGTAGCCCTGAGCTAAATGAGGGTGTATAGTTGATTCAGCTGTTGAAATATTCTTTCAGTGAATTTCTAAGTTTCTACCCTGGATCATAGTTTTTTATTGTTTCAATTATCTTCACTGCTTCATCTAGTTTTTGTTTTCCTAGAAACTCTGATCCAAAGAAGTAAATTGCAGACAAATTTTAAACCATAATCTTACTTGAGTAGATTGAGTTTATTATCTTTTATTTCTTGAAGGTTGATCGAACAAAGCAAGAATTAAAGACAGCAGCAGGCAAACAAAATAAAATTTATGAAGAGGTAACAGATTCGTCATCGAATATTTCAAAGTCATCCAGTTACGGAATTATTTAATATTTGGTTTATATTTCCTGTGACCAATCTTTAAGGGGCTGATTATATGAGAGTTTTCAGCCCGTTTCTAACTTTAATCGGGCTGAAATTTGCATCATTTATATGGTGGTTTAAGCCAAGGCTGAAATCTATATTTTGCGAGAGAAATTCTTTTAAAAAAGATGCACATCATGCACGTGTTCCAATAATTTCAGCCTGGTTAAAAATTGTGATTTGCGATTATATAGACATTTTCAGCTCGTTTGACCGACAGACCGGGCTGAAATTTTTATCATGTTATTGCAACATTGTTTTTGCAACGTTTTGACCGTATCTTTCAGCCCGGCGTAAGTTACAAACGGGCTGAAAACTCTCATGTAATCAGCCCCTGAAAGATATTTTGTGCAATTTCATCAATAGACCATTTTGACATTTAGAAAAAGGATCTGGGGAGAGCAACATTTTTCTGGTAAATGGCTGCCACAAGGCTTTTCACCAACGATAAATTGAACTGTGGCAGCCATTTACCAGAAAAATGTTGCTCTCCCCAGGCCCTTCTCTAAATGTCAAAATGGTCTATTATGACCCTAAAATGGTGACTATTATTTGTTACTAAATGGCTTAGTCGAAGTCGATGATACCAAGGGGTTATTTCTTGCATTCCTACCACCATGAATTTAGCTGGCTTTCCGGGGTTTTCAGACACAAAGTCATATCCGTCTGGTCGTCTTTCTGCTTAATCCAGCTGAAGTATTCTCTTTTTCTCTTGCAGTTACAAGAAACGCGCAAATCCCTAAACGACGCACGATCAAACAGCGACAGACTAACCCGTGAAAGCGAGGCTGTCGTTGAAAATGTGAATACATGGGTACAAGAACAAAGGTACGAGACCCTCGTCGTTTAGTTTTGTTAAATTTCCTCTATTTCCTTTGCATGCACTTATCCTGTTTCTCTTCCTTATCCTGTTCACCGATCCATCAATCAAACATTTGGGAAACAACCGGGTGAGTTAAAAAATGCCCGGCGTTTGACAGGCTACTGCTCCCTGAATATATAAGCAATGATATTGTGCAATATCTGATTGAATAGCTAACATGTTCAATTCTTTTTAGAATTTTTCCTGGCTGAAATCGGTCATTCTGTTCAGATTTTACAAGGGATTTCCTGAAAAATTCCCTTCGAGAATCCTTGAAAAATGTGCTAAAATTGTGAGCAAGTTTCCCTAATTTGTTTACCTTCCAGCAATGACTTGGGCACGCTTTAGCATGTGTTATCCTCTTGGGGGAATGAAAAAGTCTTCCCCCTAGCATGAATATCTTATTCAGGGGGATTCCATTCTCCCAAGAGGACATAATAAATGAATACACGTAAGAGTCATAATTGCTAGGAAGGAAAACAAAGGAAAATGTTGCTCATCGTTTTCATTCGTTTTTGCAGGTTTTTGAAAGGGGCTTTCTGCAGAAAATATCCCATATCGACGGGAAGGAATGGCTGATTAAAGCCGGGTAAAGTACTGAGCCTAATTGGACATATCGGAAAATAAAACAAGACAGTTTTCTGTATTATTGCTTTGATATTAAAGACAAATGACGGAGATATAAGGCGATTTAAATCAGGGGCCTGGGCAATCTAAATATAGCCTATTGTATTCAATTGTATTTGATGATCTTGAGAGATTAGCAAATCAATTGGACAAATGAAAGCACTCAGCCATCTTTTGTTCTATTTTTAAACTAGGTGCCATATATCCGTCATTTGTCTTTAAGAGTGCAGCATCTTTTCAAACACCGGGCCCCTTTATTGACTCATTCGATAGTTTTTCGACCCACTTTCTCAGGATTGCTGATTTTATGTATCATATTTGAAAATACTTTTGATATTTGCATTAATGCAGAAATGAATGTTCCAGTTATTATACTGGATTGCAGCATCTTCCACTTCGTGTTTCATTTTCGTGTTTATTGGTTTTTACACCAGCAAAAACCTGCAAGAAGTTTATGGCTCTCTTTTTTATACAGGGAAGGAAACTCGAAAATTGCTGCAAAACTACGGTAAGCATTGTACAGTACACCAAATATTTTCATTCATTAATAATATTGTTAGACTTTGAATAGCAAGAATCCAAAAAATGATTTGTGCTATACACATATTTCGTTTTATAAGAAATTGCCCATAAGAAACTCAACTCTCAGATCGCCAAAAAAATTAAGAAACTCCAGTACTGGGAAAATATGAGTTAAGGACTGGGAAAATATGAGTTATGAAACTACGTATTTTGATAAAGGAAATCCTTGACATATTTTTACTTTACTTTAACTTTGAGTAATGTCTAAACATTGGAAACGCTTAAAAACCTTGTTTTGAAATGTTCACGAGGACAAAGGGAGTGAACATGAAGATTGTTATGAAGCCAGTAAGAAACTCGTAAGAAACTCTTGAGTACTCAAAATCTGATAATTTTAAGAAACTTTTAGTACTGGCCTAAATTCTTAGATTCTTGTAAAAACATAAGTTTAATACTTCTGTTCCTTTTCAGGGATCAAAACAGCAGCATTGCTTCTTTGGAGGCGGAAAAAGAGTAAGGGTTCCAACACTATTTCAAATCTATATCATATGAAATTCTTGCCTTGGTTGAACAAATGAAGATTAAAGATTAGAACCACACAAAAATTATTTTGACATACATTTAGCTCAAAACCTTTTTGCTCAAGGAAGCCATCCTATATCATCTGAATGTATTTCTTTTCCTATTAAACGATTTATTGCTCTCTTTATGTTTTCATTTGTTTTCATTCTCATTTCTGAGACCTTTTGGTGCATCACTTTAAGAGATGGATTTTGTACTTTCTTTCTTAGCCTTCTCGCTGAATCGAATGAACGATTAAAGAAGACAAACGAACGACTAAGAATGGAGCTAGGTTCGTATTGCATAGCGCTAAAATCTTTCAGGCCTTTAAAAAGGCGGGTGTCAATTCTATCGCATTTTTCTTTGAATTGAATTGTGCGAAAGAAGGAACTTATGGTTCTTTGCTGTAAATCTGCCGTGGAATTTTTTGATATTTAGATCACTCAAAATGATGACATTTTAATTATTTTTGACAGAATTCATGGAAAAGTTTGAAAAATATAAAACCATCGTAAATCCTAAATCAATAGGGGGAAAATTATAAACTCTTCAAGGAAGCCACAGTTTATGAAGGCCTACAATATGATAGCAAGCAGAAATCTGTAGCTCTTCTGGTTTAGGATTTAGAAATTTGATGACATCTCACCCTCAACTATAATAAATGCCACCATTTTGACACTAATCAAGATATCAAAAAATTTCCTCGGCAGATCTACAGCAAACTACGCTAAATTCATTTCAAGCACTTTAGTTCAGAGAAATACGTGGAACAATTTTACACCCACTATTTTAAAGATTTGAGCCCTATGCTGGTTCGTATCTCTTAAGTTTGAATATTTCGTTGGTGTATTTATTTAGTTGTTGATTTTTTCTATTTAATCTTTCATTCATTTCTTGATCCTTAATTCCATAATCAGTAGGCTACTCCGTTTAGACTCCATCAAATTGACTCTATTTTTCTTTTCAGAGGAAAAAAGAGTTGAAAGTGAAAAATATCAGGTGCGTACCATTAGTTTATATTTTTTGACGCAAAATAGCTTAAATCCTTTTCTGAAGTTTTAATCAACCTTTTAACAAGGAGCTATTGTATTCGATAATGTGATTTGTGGCAAAATTCGAATTTTTCATCTCTGTTAATGTGATTAGTAAGGAAAAACTTTATACTCTCAGTTTCCTTCATGTTGTGGACTTGCTACAGGTATCTCTCTTGTCAGCATAAGATGCAAAAGATAAACGTGTACATCTCATGACTCGTGCTGAGAAGAGAGAGGGACTTGTAGCAAGTCCACTCAACAAGGACAGATTTTGTAACACAATAGCACGAGTTGCTTTTGTTGACACTTGAATTCAAAGCGATTAGCTTTCACAGACAAAGGAAATTCTCTCAACCAGTAATTCAAAACAAACAAAGCCGCAAAAGTTTCTCTGAAACCCAGGTAACTAGCGCATTCGTTGTGCATTCCAAACATTTTTCTTAAGAGCAAACATGAGCATAGATTGAAAGAAGAAGGATATATCTACACATCTACCACGGGCATTTTATTTCTTTGGTTCA
>REGL01000431.1:141535-165316 GCA_004194395.1 Aurelia aurita complex sp. Pacific | reverse complement strand
ACCAATTTTTGTGATTTTGCTTGCGTTTTATGACCACTGGAAATACGGGTAAATTAGACTTCACGAAATTTTCATGGTTGTGAAATGCCTGTAAAAGGCCGAAAACATTTGATCATATCATAATGAAACTTCTCGCACAGAACGATAAAGACAGTGAAATGTTTCACCGGTGAGAGATACACTAACTAGAATCTGAATCATTCAAATCCAACGATTACTTTTGGTGCTATGAATTTTGAAGGCAGGAACCTTTTTCTGGCTCAGCCAGTACATCACAGACATATTTATCCCCCCAAAAGTATTTAAACAGCAATCGTGATTAAAATTGTGTTTCTATAACTTTGCAAATGCAGTGGCTATAAAAGATATTTTCGTAACTTAGTCTAGCTAATTTAAACGATGTACTATGCGATAAATAGACTGTATGTGATTATGCTATAAACCATTTTATGTGCACAAAATCAAGGATAGAAGATTGTAAGTTTTCATCGTGTCTGAAATTTTTCAAAAAGATAATATTTGTACGTTTTGTGATTGGCAAGATCTCAATTATGATTGATCAAAGATCGTTTCATTGTTTACTTCTTTGTTTAAATTAAAATTGATTGGGTATTCAAACAATAAGCTGTTGCTAAATCTTTTCGATTGGTTGGTTCAACTTGTTCTTTGTTCTCGTACTCCAATCGCCGTTGGTGTGTGAAATCTGCTTTGCAATAAATCAATCGTTCAATTTTAGGCCAATTTTCTTCGTGATATCGAAGCTCTCTTATGGCTGGTGCTTGCATTGAAAACCTCTTTCTTTCAGCTGTCCTTGAACTTGTGGAACTCAGTTTGAGACGAAACATTACTGCTTCATTGCGCAATGTTTCTTTGTTCCTTGGAAATATTCCTGAGTTTGCTGTTTCATTAGCAGCTGGTTTCTTCTTATGAGCCTTTCTATCATGGGTAGATTACAGCCGATTTTTGGTGTCTGAGGTCTGGACTTACTCTAGGTCTTGTTCTCGATCATTAAACGAACGGGAGGGGAGGGGAAAGGTTGGACAAGGGGAGGGAGAAGTGAAAGGAGAAACAGGGAAGAGAAAGAGGAGAGTATATAGAGCCTCTCCTTCCCTTTTCCCTTACCTTTTCCTTCTTCCTCTTCTCCTTCCGCTAGCTCTCCCTTTCCCCGCCCGTTTGTTTATTAATGGAGAGCAAGACTTAAAGCAAACCCATCTGAGGTCTTGTGTATATCGAAGAATTCCAGACTGGAATAACCTTGAATTTAGAATGTTGTATTTTTCTGATCACCACTGGTCCCCGGGACAGGAGTTGCTCCTCGCCTGGATAAGTTATCACTGGCCATTGAGTGATTCGAAATACCAGATCGGTCGAAGTTCCTGCTACCGGGGGTCCTGAATATCACTTTGAGTTTATTTCTAAAGTCTTGTTTGATTAGGCCGTAAAGAAACGGGTTCACTGCGCTGTTGCAGACCATCAAAATGATTGCTACATCGCTGTATGTTGTGCTTATTTGCACTTGTGCCAAGTTCAGAATCTGTTCTATGCAAGTTGGGATCCAGCAGAGCATGAAGATGAAAAGTAATAAGGCACATGTCTATGAGGAAGGAAAAGAGAATGGTTAGAAGGCTGAAAATTGTGATATCTCCAGTGTTAAAGGCAGGTCCTAAGGATACCAAGACCGTGGGGGGGGGGGGATTTAGTTTATTTGTCCGACGGGATGTGCCGTTTTTAAGGGTATTGTTTTCATCAATTTTTTCTAGCACGGGGTATCAAAATAAGGCAATTTTTCTAGAGCAGGTTGTCAAAACATGTCAGAAGGGGATCTTTTGTTAGATTGGGTCGCTTTTCGGTCAAATTTTCATGTTTTGGAGTATACTTTTCACCAATTTTTTCTGGCACAGGTTATGATTTGGAGCGAAAAATTCTGGAGCAAGGTAAAAAAATTTTCGTGGACACACCCCCGTAAAAATTTAGGTCAAATAGCCCTCTGGGTACTAAGATTAAAGAATGGAACATGATCATTTTTAGCGTGATAAGTTTTCCTGCTAGATTTTTTCCGCAACTGAAATTTGATGTTGGTCGAAGTTTTGTGACGCCAAAATTCAAGGAAGGATTGCAGCAATTATTTGTTTCGTCAAAAATTTGCTGCCGAGGGATTTCAAAACAACAAAATTTGCAAAAACGTTTCTGACACTTGTCACAACAAGATTTTTTTTCAGTAATATCCAAAAGAGGGAAAACAAATATACAATGTGCACATATTTGGAATTAACCAATTAACGAGTCCACTTAAGACTGCGTTCACACGATACCGGCACATTCCACAGGGGGTCCAGGAATATCAGTGAACAGACTGTAGTTTTGGTTCCTTTGGTTCCTTGTGATCTGGATTGTGAAAACAACAGCTGTGTAATTTGATGCAGATTACATCATCATTGCGGTCGGCCTGCTATTGTTACAGCAGAATTGTTTCTTTGTTTCTTTCTCTTTTCTTACCGTTACGAGGCGCGGAATTTGAAAAAACCGCGAGTTCAAACAGCAGCCAATGAGATAACAGCTCTCGTATCACAAAAGTTATTCTACTGTAACAATAGCAGGCCGACTGCTATGATGATGTAATCTGTATCAAATTACACAGCTATTGTTTTCATAATCCAAATCACAAGGAATCAAAGAAGCCAAAACTGGTCTGTTCACTGATATTCCTGGACCCCCTGTGCACATTCTGAAAACGGTGAAAATGTGACGGATAGGCCTCCCGTTCACACGAAAACGGCAAATTTTGCCGACACTTTGAAAACAGAACTCTAACTGGCACATTTTGAAAACGATATCGTGTGAACGCTATCTCAAATTTTGCTACCGTCACATTTGTCACCGTTTTCAAAATGTGCCGGCATCATGTGAACGTAGTCTAAGTTTCATACTGACTGTATGATCCCCACATAGAAACACTGGTAAAAATCTCAGTTCTACAACTCAAATGATATTAAAACAAACGAAGAACGATTTTAGAGGACCACTAGCAGATTAAAAATCAATCTTTCAAGCAAGCAAATCAAAGCCATTGCTTTTAAAATCACAAGAAACTGTTTCTAATTCCCTTGATAACTTTAATGGCTACTTTATCATTTGATTACTAAATATTTGATAATTCTTTGCTAGGTTTTCGCTTCTCCATGGTTTTCAAGATCACTTTTGTTATCATTTAAACACCTGATTTAATATTGATTGATAATGAGCAGCTGAACTTAGGCCTGCTCGTACAATTTCACGCTCTTTGTGAGTAGATATTTACTTTCGTGATGAATTAGGGATACTAGGTAAACAGAGGTTTTATCAATTGATGTTTTAACCGGTTCACGAGTTTACAATTGCAGAGAAATGATTTCTTTCGTCTTCAGACCAACTTGCTGAACTGGACAGTGCTTATTTAGCGCCCGTCCGCAGAACAACGATGAAAGTAGCATATCGAATTGGCGGCCTAAGATATGCTGTTTCTTTATGAAAACCATAGAATAGCAAATAGAATAGGATCTTGATAACGAGGACAGATTTTTGTAGCACAATAGCATCAGTTGCTTTCGATTGAAACCGCAATTCAAAGTGATCAGCAATTGCAGACAAAGGAAATTCTCTCAACCAATTTTTTTCTGAAACAAACAAAGCTGCAACAGTTGCCCTGAAACCAGAAGAGAAAACTTTAGCCTTGTGCACGCAGAAAGGTTGTCTTTAAGAGAAGTCATGAATTTAAAGCGAAAGAAGAAGGATGAATCTAGAGAAATGTCTGGTAGATTTTTGTTTATTTGGTTTAGCAGCTGAGTAGCAATTGCTTCATGTAGCCGTAAATATGCGAGCATTGCAATGCTTTCTTCCCGGCTTGTGAATCAAATAAGCAAAAATCCACCAATTGAATCTTTAGATTCATCCTTCTTCTTTCGTTGTAAACTCATGGCTTCTATTGAAACCCACCTTTCGCATGCACAAGGCGAGAGTTTGCCTAGCCTACGCGTAGACCCATTATCCCAAAGGAGGGAAGGGTCTACGAAACAAAGAGCGAAGGCTTGCTACGGCCGCCCAATTAATCATTCTAATCCCCTTTTCAAATTATTTGTGAAACACGTTGAAACCATAAAAATAGAAATATTTCTATTGTTGAAACAAAGGCTGCATAAATTAAGTTTCCAGAAATCTAGAAACTTCAATAGCAAGCTTTTGCTCTTTGTTTCGTAGACCCTTTCCTCCTTCGGGATAATGCGTCTAAACGTCGTAGGCTAGAGTTTGCCCTGCTGGTTTCAGGGCAACTTTTGCGGCTTTGTTTGTTTTGAATTACTGGCTGAGAGAATTTCTTTTGTCTGCAATCGCCTTGAATTGCCATGTCAGTCAGAACCAGCTGATGCTATTGTGTTACAAATCTGTTAACCCCTGTAGACCCTCATTAAAAAGGGCTGTACGAGATTTTTGTAAACAAAGATGAAGATCAGCTGGCCAATATCATCAAATTCGATGAGAAAGTCCTCTCTAATTGGCACATGGCCTACAATTTTTTTAGCCTGCCTGCTTCCTTTCGTGTGTTTGGGCTAAACACATCTGACACTCGTCGCTCGCAATCCAGCTGTATCTTTATACTCGTTGATGGCATAAACAATCTAATTGCACTGGCGAATTCTACGGGGTTCAAATATGTAGAAAACATCTTCATTTGCACTGTATCTGCTACTACTTGCCTGTATTAGATGGAGAAAGTTTAGGATTTTTGGAAGTTTAGCTTGTACAGTCCCTTCAAGATTTAATACTTCTCTTACCTTGGCAACTTTATGTTCGGCTCGTCTTTTCTTCGCCTTGTCTTTCTCCTTATTCGAATCACGAACTTGCAACGAGGCAACTTGACAGATCTGCTTCCGTGCTTCTTTAAAAATCATCACATAAACAAACACCATTAAAAATCCTGGAATAATCACAAATGCAATTTCAAAGCCGAACAAAATCATCGGTTGGATGTCCGCTGCAACGGATTTACAGATCAACAATATAGCGGTTATCAAAGCCGGACATAACCAAGCCGCCGCTACAAACATAGATACGGTTCTGGTCGTCATCAGTGCATTATACCGGAGAGCATACAAAACCGCGATATACCGGTCTGCTGTAACGGCATACAAATTGAAAACTGATGCAAAAAATGTGAAGAGCAGTACTTGGTCTATATTCTCTGAGATTGAAATTGAGTGGTAATACTCCAAGTAATGTCCACCAATGTATAATGGTATGAATATAACCCCGATCAGCAAGTCAGCAGTGGCTAGCATTACAAGAAATGTGTTGGTCGGTGTGCGAAGTTGTTTCCATGTTATATATATGGCAATCATAAGAGCGTTGCCTACTATGATGAATATACCAAGGATAATGTAGATGGACCATACTTCCCAGTAGACAACAAGTGGGGCAGGGGGTTTAGTTAGAGTCGTATTGTTAGCCATGATTTTATACTGGTGTTTGTTGCCGAATTGTGTCTACTGGTCTTCGTTGCCGAATTTTGTCTACTGGTTTTCGTTGCCTAATGATCGCCGTAGAGTTGAAACCAAATCTTCGTTGACCAGAGCAATTTTTGGTGTAAGATTCATCCAAAGATGCTTCTCTCAAATAAAGATACTACCTTTTTATGCGGGGTTTTTCTATGCAGCTTCTTTCCAAGGCTCATGCAGGACTGTGTCTGCTTGTTCCGTGCTGAAGATGTGCTATCTTCTAAGGTCTGTGAAACACCTCTGCCACTTTTCGTCCTGCCAACTCATCACCATGATTTTGCTATGATATGCATTCATTACTTGATTTTGAGGGGCATTTTGATCATTTGTGTGCCATACAGCTCGAAGGATAGATGTTTTCCCTTTCTGTTCTCTAGGTGCACAATCTCTCTAAATCCCAATGGACCATTTCTATCAACTGTTTTCTGCTTGCTCAATCCCCGAGGTTTGTCATCTGTAGGAGGTTTTCTGTGACACAGTACGATAGATATGCAATATGCAAGGTTCTAGGGTTTTCTTCCGAAGCTGTAGAATTTCTCGATTACTGTTGAGTATTTCTATCAATTGTATTCTACCTTCTTAATCCCGAGCTTTCGCTCTTTGCCAGAGCTTGTCTGTGACACAGTGCATTGGATATGCAACCTTCTTGAGATTTCTTCCCCTGCAGACTGTTTCTGTCAACCGTGTGCTGCCCTCTGTCAATATCGAAAGTTTGCAATCTACAGGTCTGCAACACCGTGCGTTCGATTTTTGTCACCTCCCTGCGTTCTGTACGTGTAAACTTTTTAGCAGAATACTGCCACCATATTGTTTTTTGCCTTAGCACTACCAAATTATTTACTATTCAAAGCTTGTCTGCTACACAAGACAATATCTAGATCTTGTTCATCTGTCCGCTACAAGCTCACTAAAATTAACTGCAACAGACTGCTCGATGCTCTTATAAACTGTTTGCATACGTNTTCTTCCCCTGCAGACTGTTTCTGTCAACCGTGTGCTGCCCTCTGTCAATATCGAAAGTTTGCAATCGACAGGTCTGCAACACCGTGCGTTCGATTTTTGTCACCTCCCTGCGTTCTGTACGTGTAAACTTTTTAGCAGAATACTGCCACCATATTGTTTTTTGCCTTAGCACTACCAAATTATTTACTATTCAAAGCTTGTCTGCTACACAAGACAATATCTAGATCTTGTTCATCTGTCCGCTACAAGCTCACTAAAATTAACTGCAACAGACTGCTCGATGCTCTTATAAACTGTTTGCATACGTAGCACAGGTTATTTACAAAAGTCAATGTTCACACAATTTTACTTGAT
Source organism: Aurelia aurita complex sp. Pacific (assembly GCA_004194395.1). Classification (NCBI taxonomy): domain Eukaryota; kingdom Metazoa; phylum Cnidaria; class Scyphozoa; order Semaeostomeae; family Ulmaridae; genus Aurelia; species Aurelia aurita complex sp. Pacific. The sequence continues at coordinate 158,474 of REGL01000431.1, read as the reverse complement.
AAGACCAATCCAGACTGTGGTTTACTACTTCGACTGTCCGCTACATGCTCACTCAACAGAACACTCGATGCTCTGATAAACTGTTTGCATACGTAGCACAGGTTATTTACAAAAGTCCATGTTCAGTCAGTTTCACATGATAAGGAAAATCTAATAATGTTGTCCATTCCATCTTGTTCTCTTTAATGATCCATTAACGTCAGCGGGCTAAATTGATTCCAATTCTTTGATGTCCATTTTAGAACCTGTAAAACACATCACGTAATTACATCGAATGAAACATACTTCAAACTCGCTTAGTTACATCAGTCCTATGTTCTTGGGTAGTTTTGCAACCATCAAACGCCACGGCCCCCTGAAAAGCAGTTCTTATGGACTTACGGGGCTACCGTGCCTAAATGAATAAAAATACATGAAAATGACAAAATTTACACGTAGTAGGGTTGCGATAGACTGAGAGGGAGCAGATAAAGATTTTCGCTTGCCATCATATTGTAGACCTTCATTAACCATGGTTTTCTTGAAGATTGTATAATTTTCCTCTAATGATTCAGGATTGACCATGATTTGCATTTTTTCAAACTTTTCAAGGAATTCTTTGCATGAAAATAGAAATGCCACCATTTTGAAGATGCTNGGCCCCCTGAAAAGCAGTTCTTATGGACTTACGGGGCTACCGTGCCTAAATGAATAAAAATACATGAAAATGACAAAATTTACACGTAGTAGGGTTGCGATAGACTGAGAGGGAGCAGATAAAGATTTTCGCTTGCCATCATATTGTAGACCTTCATTAACCATGGTTTTCTTGAAGATTGTATAATTTTCCTCTAATGATTCAGGATTGACCATGATTTGCATTTTTTCAAACTTTTCAAGGAATTCTTTGCATGAAAATAGAAATGCCACCATTTTGAAGATGCTCCAGATATAAAACATTTCCACGGCAGATTTGCAGCAACGTACCCTTAATTCCTTTCAAGCAATAATTCAAAGAAAAGTATAACAGAATTATGCACCCACCCTTTTTAAAGATTTGAAAGATTTGAGCCCTATGCTATTCTGCTGTTTGAAGACTTGCAAATATGTGTGATATTTTTATTTCATGATCAAGTAAAAAGGCTTAAAATGCAACTGTTTTGATGATACACAATTTTAGTGGTTATTTACAATGTCCAACTTGAAGATCGGTTGCCAGGTAAATCAAAACTTTGGCTGAAAATGTGGTAATCTTTTATCAATATCTCTGTGACGCCTACTGATAAAACATTTTCCCCAAATAGCCTTAGCCTATCATATTTTTCGTTTAAAGGCATTAGACGACTAGAAATGGCCGTGATGTACAGGGGCGGATCCGGGAAATATTCTGACTACTGCTAAGGTGAGGTCATTCAAAAATACTAGGGTGTGGCCTTTTAAAAAAAGGTGTGAACCTTACTAACTAGATACAAGGTTCTGACAATCTGAATACTGCTTCAGCAGCAGTCGCAGAAGTCTGGATCCGCCCCTGCAATGTATGTCTCATTATAAGTGCGAGGTCTCAAATAGTGCGTGTGTGTAGCTTCTTGCGTTCTTTGTGTGAATTGCCTTCTTCTTTAAACATTAGACTGATTAAATTTTCGTAGTAATCACTATTGATAGACTGATGGACGCTCAAACTATGACTCGTGGACTTTCACAGTAAAGATTAGGACGAAATTATTTTCCTCGATTTCATGTTCGGATATGGAAACCATAGCAACACTTTACGAAAAGCTCCAAGCCATGGCGAATGGGCCTAAGTTACTACCTCAAGCCTCGGATATGCTAAAAAAAGCCTAAAAATTCAAGTTTTCAGTGATATAAGCCATGAACAAAAGCCACAAGTATCCAAACCAGTAGTTCCTCATTTTGAAGGCCACTGAGCTTCCATGAGCTTCACCACAGCAATGAGAATTTCCAACTGCCGAAGGTTGCCATGCCTACGCCATAACCTCGTTTCAGAGCGCACAGATACTATTTCCGTCTCATTTTTTATGTGAAAATCCATACGTCCCAGTTTCAGCAATAATGTTATTGTTGTTGTCATTGATGTTGTTGCTATAACTGGGACTATGTCGTAAGTCTATTTAAGCACCTCATAACATCTTGTACATAAATTTTGTGATACAAAAGATTCACGTTTCCAGAGAGACAATGCGATGCTCCTTTCTAAAGAATAGATTTCACACCTCTGCAAACCTAAATAAACAAAAATGGACAAAACACATGAAGGTGTGACATCTGCTTTGTCTTGAAGAGAACCGTGTCCTTTTTTTTACAAAACTCACCCTTGTTCCCACAAACTCTTTTTCTTTGCCAGGCCGCCTCTGGTTTCTCTTTGAACAGTTTTAAGTAAATTCGTGTTGTCTACTTCTACCATTGGTTTTTACTCTGGTGCCAATAGAAGTGTATTCAAAGCAAGTACTAATAGTAGGGTGGTGGGTGGTTTACAATACGGTTGAAGGTTGGGCACAGTTGGCTAAAATGGGGTGATTGCGTCTTTGGACGGTTTTAGGCTCTTTGACAGAAGAGCTCGTCTCTTTGAAGGCTTTAAAGAGGCGAGCTCTTCTGTCAAAGAGCCTAAAACCGTCCAAAGACGCAATCATCCCATTTTAGCGAACTTTGCCTTACCTTCAACCGTATTGTAAACCACCCTACTATAAGTACTTGCTTTGAATACACTTTTATTGGTACTATGAAGGAATAAATTACAGCAGATAAAAATGCATCTATCACTTTTTTTCGCACACCACATGTCTTGCGTGGTTTTTGAAGCAAGATTCAAATCAATAATTTCTGTACTGTTCGGATTTGACCATGGTTTGACTGTTTTAAAGAGCTAGTCGAGCCGAGCATGGCTTTAAATGTGTGCACATCGTGTTCTTAGCGACTCAAAGTGAATTTACACTGTTTGAGAAATCATATTGCGAAATCGTTTCACTGATTGCACAAGGTGGACTAAATTGCTCAATCGCGTATTCAGTATGCATCCTATGCTGTTCATAATTTCGTGGCATAAATCGTTCGGACTTAGAAGCATTTATAAAGGACTTTTTCGGCCAGTAGTACATCAGCCAGTAATTGATGATAAGCCTCTGAAATGTACCCTCGATCAGGGGATGGGGAGGCAATTACAAGTTAATTAATAGTTTGATAACTGCCTTAATGAAGATCACCCTGATGTTGCTAAAATTTAATCTTAACTTGAAAACTATAGTTTACTGTCAACAAAGCTTGTTATAAATCTCTTTAAAAGCTTCTACGTTCGAGAAATGTCAGCTGATGAATCGACAGTTGAATGAATCGAGAATTGATAGAGAAAAGATTTCGTAGAAAGGCATAAACTCGTTTAACTTACCAAGACTAAATACAAAATCCTTGTTCTGCTTATTGCTCTCAAAGTTTTTCCTGAGTTTGTTAATGACTTCTTCACAACGCAAAATATTCCGAACAGATCTCTTCCTGTCCTGAAATACTCTTCTTAAAATTTAATTTTGATAAAATTCATGATCATTTTCAGAACTTGCTGCTCATCTCAAATTTCACCTTGAATTTGAGTCTGAATTGAGCTGCCAAGATCGCATTTATACATTTTCAGCTTTATTTGTCCTTGGACAGCTGGTTAAATTTTGAATGAAAAGAAACCCGCCCCTAAAAGACCGGAAGAGTTTCAACGTACACGCCTTTCAAACGCCCTCCTGCGAATAGCTAATATCCCGTTGGAAATATATGGGCGCCATCCCTTACACAAGCCTTACTTAGGTGGCGACAGGGAGGATGTGTCATATACGACTTCATATTCATTATTTCGTTTTATCACTGGCTATAGGAAACTCTGAATCAAAAAATTGATTTACATTTGATGCATGGAAATAATCATAATTCATGTTCCTTTTTGTCTCTACTTCTCCTACGAAGGCGCCATTTTAATCCCTGCGCGTGGCAGACTGACAAGACCTAGAGGCAATATGCCACTCGAGTTTTGGTGAAATTTTCTTTTGGAGGAGTTTCCGTTTGAGTTCCCTTTGAGTTCCCTTTCATCCAAAATAAACAACACGTACTCAAACGTTAATAGAATGTCGAATTATTCCATTAATATCCCTAAACTGGATATCATTGGAAAGAAGATAGATAGTACTTTTAGATGGTGTGAATTGCATCAATTTTTTCTAATTTTCAATTCTAGTTGGGTTGCGTTCTTTCTGAAGCACCCTGTACAAGCGTTCTGTTGCTCTGTTTTCTATTGACGAGTAACAGAGGAAGAAGCAAAGACAAGACAATCCACTAGAACAACTCTTGTGTTATTAGTAAGCAAAACTTACTCCGTTACTATTACCTCAAAATTTAGGACGATCTGTGATAATGTCCCACTTATTTTAGGCCACGTAAATGTTGTCCTAAGGCTAAAGGCCACATAAATGTCGTCCTGAGGCCCTTGTAGGCACAGCTCTACGTAAATTTGACAGAAAATGTCTCTGTCATGTGACAATTTGATTGGACATAGCATCAGTAACACAATCATTGGAATAGGATTAGTCAATATTTATTCTTCATAGCACCAAATTGAGGACTAAATTTCGATCTTGCGTAAGATTTAATGATCTTAGCTGACTCAGATTGGACTGATATTTAGTTGTGTCAACAAATCAGGCCTTATCACAGGTCTAAATATTAGATTCGAGTCGTTTCCCAATTTTAAACAGGTTAATTCCAAGTTATTATTTATATTTCTCGTTAGGCTATGATAAAATGATTATGGTTTATTTAAACTTTCAAGTCCCTGATTGGCTATTTTAGATAAGCATGATTTTTCCACAATTTGATTTTAAGTTTAATGAACGATTTGCTGTCTCTATTTGATGAGAAAGTTTGCTTTTATGCACTGCTTTTCTTTTCCTGGTAATTAAACTACGGCCCTGGTTTCTGTAATTTTATGAGTTGACTTTTCACCAAATTAAGAAGCTATATCAGCGATCTTATTTATCATTTTAATACAGTTTATTGACTTATAGTAATTATAATTTCCTTTTTTATAATCGAAGCCGACTGTTTAGACTGAAAACTCTGTTAAATATGAAATTGGTCATTTCATCAGATCTCATTTTCTGTTTGTATTTGTGCAAATAATAAAAAATTTCGGCAAATGAAGCCTGTGAAATACCCATCTTTTTTTGTTTACGGTAAAATGCCGAGATCATTTCATTTGCTGTTAATTATTTTCTTTTCAATAGATATAAGAAAAGGTTGATTTAATGAGGTCATGATATAAAAATACTAGCAAAGCCCACAATATTTTAGAATCAAATCTATTTTAGAGTCAAATCAAACATTTTTTTGTCTTGTCCCAATTTTAGTTGATGCCGTACAAGTTTATCCCCCATTCATTTTGCAGATCTGCTGAAATATTTCGTTTTCAAGATTCTAGACGATTCTGACTGAAACAGGAACTGCCAATTCTTTATCGACTTTGAACGTTCAAACTGCTAAGGGAGCAGTCATAAATAATTGCAGGGACCCGGGTGGAAGCAAATGAGGAGTGGTCTGAAAATTTTTAGGGTAAATGTATTGGGGTCTGAAACTTTTAGAGGAATTTATGCTGGGGTCTGAAAATAGATGTACGAAATTTTTAAATATTTTCGAAAAAAATTCAATTTTGTAGATTTTAGCTAAACTATTTGTTAATTTTCTCAAAAAAGTAGACATCAATGTTTTTTGTCTGTTAAGCTCTTTCTTCTTCCTTCGATTGAATTTTTCTTTGTTTGGTTTGATGCTTTTGTGACAGTCTGGTTCTTTTGAAGTCGTTTTGTGCTGTCAGGGGTCTGAATTTTTTTGGTGAAAATTAGATGGGGGTCTGAAACTTTTCATGGCTAGAATGCAGGGGTCTAAAATTGTTTAGGCAAATTTTCAAAATGCTTCTACCCCTCTCTCACTGTTATTAAAAATGACAGCTCCCTAAGGTCTTGCTGTCAGTTTATGAACTTCTCAATCCTATTGCTCGCTGAAATTTTAACTTAATTTTTAAGATGTTTCATGATCTTGAAATCATTTCAAACGCTCTGAAAAGAGCAATTAATGCGGTGAAAATTTTTGTTTGCGTCCTCATAAGAGTCCGGAAAAGGGCCTAGCATTGATCACAGATCTTAGTAACAACCTAGCACTTTCATGAGTTAAAAGGCAATGCTTGAATTCTGAAAACAATCTTCGGTCACTTGGTATTAAAGAAAAGTGAACCGAAAAGAACAGCTATACTGTCTTACTTTCATGGTAAAGTTGATGCAAAAATAATTTGGGTAGCTCTTCTTTTGACAGCAAAATACCATAGTACCAATTATGTCTAAATTCGTTGGTTGGTGGCTTTGATGAAATTTTTAAAGTCAACTGAACAATTTTTGAGGTAGGCTTACAATTTTTCAAGCAGATTGAATTCTATTGGCCTTAATCGAGTCGAAAATGTTTCAATTTAAATTTTNTTCTTCTTCCTTCGATTGAATTTTTCTTTGTTTGGTTTGATGCTTTTGTGACAGTCTGGTTCTTTTGAAGTCGTTTTGTGCTGTCAGGGGTCTGAATTTTTTTGGTGAAAATTAGATGGGGGTCTGAAACTTTTCATGGCTAGAATGCAGGGGTCTAAAATTGTTTAGGCAAATTTTCAAAATGCTTCTACCCCTCTCTCACTGTTATTAAAAATGACAGCTCCCTAAGGTCTTGCTGTCAGTTTATGAACTTCTCAATCCTATTGCTCGCTGAAATTTTAACTTAATTTTTAAGATGTTTCATGATCTTGAAATCATTTCAAACGCTCTGAAAAGAGCAATTAATGCGGTGAAAATTTTTGTTTGCGTCCTCATAAGAGTCCGGAAAAGGGCCTAGCATTGATCACAGATCTTAGTAACAACCTAGCACTTTCATGAGTTAAAAGGCAATGCTTGAATTCTGAAAACAATCTTCGGTCACTTGGTATTAAAGAAAAGTGAACCGAAAAGAACAGCTATACTGTCTTACTTTCATGGTAAAGTTGATGCAAAAATAATTTGGGTAGCTCTTCTTTTGACAGCAAAATACCATAGTACCAATTATGTCTAAATTCGTTGGTTGGTGGCTTTGATGAAATTTTTAAAGTCAACTGAACAATTTTTGAGGTAGGCTTACAATTTTTCAAGCAGATTGAATTCTATTGGCCTTAATCGAGTCGAAAATGTTTCAATTTAAATTTTGAACGTCGATAGCATGAAGCGCGCAGAAAGTTTTACTTTTTATATTTCGATTCTAACTATTGAATTGAAAAATTACTTCAAATTTGCACAGTTTATAATGATTTATAATGACTGTTTTCGATGTTTACGCGTTTCGATCATGATCCGTGACAAACTATAGATTTGTACTAGACGCTATAAATCTGTTTGTGATTTCATCAATGAATTTTCGCGGCTTAGCAGATTAGCTTTATGGACAGATAATTCGCGAAAACGTAAAGATCGTTTTGTGAATGCAGTAAGTTTCTCGGATAAAATTAAGCGCCGTTAGTTTTAGTACTATTATGTTCCTAGCCAGTAACCAATAGCATACAACCAATTGCCAGTAGCCAATAGCCAATAACCAATAGCATACAACTTAAGAATACAAAACCCACAAAACCTGTGCAAGGTGCCAACAATTAAGACATTTGGCTTTGGACTCGAATCACTGTCTTTTCGAGGTAGTTTCCTATGTAATACTCTTGATGACAGTATCAAACAAGAACCAACACTGTCACGTTTCAAAAAGAGAATCAAAGAATGGACTCCAGATAGATGCACCTGTAAAATATGTCGCTAAAAAACATTCTTTTTTCTACTTTGTATATCTTATGTTTGTAAATAGTTGGTTTGAATTAGTATTATCTTAATACTACTGTAAATACCAACTTTAAATATTGATATTGATTGAGTAAGCGAAGTCTAGAAAACATTTGCCAGTTTTGACGTAATTTCCACTTAGGCCTGCGTAAATCATCTGTATTATTATTATATTATTATTATATTGCGGAAAGATATGCGATGCTTTCTGGAACAGACATATCTTTTTAACTAATCCTTATGCAGTCTCCTTCCTTGAGGCTTTCCTGACGCGCTTTTTGGCTTATTTTCTGGCAGATTCGATAAGAGTTTCAAAATTTTCAGCTTCGAAAATTTGCAAAATAATACACCAGGAAGATAAAAGCAATTCCAGTGACAGATGAAATTGCGAAAAAATGCGCTCAAATAGAAACCGGCCTAAAAGAGATTGCATTCATTAGAAAATTGGCTGACAATCTCACTCAGATAAGAAGCCAGAATTGTGAAGGTGGAGTTGAAGTCGAAGTTGAAGCACAGTGATCGCAGAGGCAGAGAAGACCTGATCGAGTCTGCGACCCCTTGTCATGACTTTGAAGTTGTAGGGCTCGAAGTCGACTCCAACCCTGTCCACCGGACTATCCTGGCTGCAAAGTCAGAGGATTTCATCCGCCACTGTACCACAATAGCCTCAAGATCTGTGTGTTTATGTGAGTATCTAATCAGTGTCAAAACCTGCCGATATACATTGATATGTATGTACCAGACGATTTGATTATTGCAGTGTTTACTGAAACGACACGGTTGACCTCCTTTCAATTGTTTACATATATGAATCATAACCGAAGACCCGGAGCCTCCTCCGCTGTTACTTATTTTACATCTTGTGAAATCTCAAATCGGAATTATTCCAAATTCTATTATTATAAAAATTATTGTGATTATTTCATTAAATCGATGATTATTTCAGCAAGAATTTATTGCAGATAGTTTAGTGGCAGATTTTCTCGAATGTTCGTTTTTGGAAATTCAATGAAGCTCCCACAGTCGGTAAGTTTACCAGTTGCTTGAGCAATATTGTATTAATAGGCCAATTCTGTACTGATCATTTCTTATATCTGGCAACTTAATGCTAATTTTTCTCTAATTTGCCTCGAATTCTCGATGCATTCTATCAGGCATAAACTTTCATTTATTTGCCTCGTTTCTTCCTGGGCCTGCTTGCTTCTCCAGTTCCTGATATTGTTGTTCGTAATTTTGCGAAAATAACACAGAAATATCATCTTTATGCAAACTTTACAACTCTTTGTTAATATTCTCTAAATTCATAAAAGTTTACCTTCTTCGCCCTCCTTGTTATTTTATCTTTAGTTCCTCGTAATTGCTTTGTCAACATTCGTTGCTTCATGTGCATTACTTCTGAATGTGTAGCAGTGAGATTATATTTTCATGCAAACTTTACAACTCTCTGTTAAGAATCTCTAAATTCATAAAAGTTTACCTTCTTCGCCCTCCTAATTATTTTAGCCCTAGTTCCTCGTAATTGCTTTACCAACATCCGTTGCTTCATTTCCAACCCTTCTAAACGTGTAGCAATGAGATTATAATTTTATGCAAACTTTACAACTCTTTGTTAATAAACTCTAAATTCATGAAAGTTTACCTTCTTCGCCATCCTAATTATTATAGCACTAGTTTTTTTCGCAATTGCTTTACCAACATTCGTTGCTTCATTTCCAACCATTCTGAACGTGTAGCAATGAGATTACAATATTATGCAAACTTTACAACTCTCTGTTAATAATATCTGAATTCATAAAAGTTTACTTTCTTCGCCCTCCTAATTATTATAGCACTAGTTTTTTCGTAATTGCTTTACCAACATTCGTTGCTTCATTTCCAACCATTCTGAACGTGTAGCAATGAGATTATCATTTTATGCAGACTTCACAACTCATTGATAACTTGAGTTGCGTTTCTTAAAGTTTTTGTTTGCAATTAAAGAAGTTTCTTTTCGCCTAATTCTTTAAAGTTGCTTTGTGCACTAGCAGTAATGTTCTATCTAAAGTTTTCATAGAAATGAGGATACAACTTTCGAAAGTTTCTTCAACTGCAAGTGCTTGCTATTTCAAAATATATTTCGAAATGTCTCAATGTGCTTGCACTGCTGCATATTCTTAAATATTAGAATATGATTGAGTTTCCAGCCTCCATCTTTTACCAAATATTGTTGAGAATTTCTCATGTTGCTTATTCAAAATATTTTAAAAGGCTAATCAGAGCTTCACAGACAAAAGGCTACAGTGCCTAGCTAGGGTTGCTCGATGCTTGCCTGCTTTCTTATGAACGCACATTTTCTACAAAGTTGTATCAAGCCTTTTCCGACAGGAATGCTGTAAGTTTTGCTGTAAAGAAGGAAATCGTTGGGAAGTTCAATCAAATTTTACCTCTTCTGTAACCTAACCTCTCTACAGCGTGCGCAATACTGCTCATTGCTATCGCTATGAAGAGAACTACGTCGCCTTGTAACAAGAGTTGCTGCTTGTATATAAGGTTACCTAGTCGTAATATTGTAGTTTCTTTTTCGTAGGTTGTACAAAAATGAGTCAGAATGAGAGTTTGGATATCTCACACATTAGCTCTGGCTTTTATTGTTGCCTGGTTTGCCATTTCGAGAGGTAAGATGGGACATGGTAGATTTTCGTATACATTCCATAAAAGTGTACAAGACAAATTACTTCCACTATAAGCTACAAACTACTGTACAAACACCACAAGAACGATACCATGATAGGGAGCAAAAACGATGACTACCCCGCAGCCATCACACAGAAAGAGGTACATGACACAGGACTTTACAAAATAGGACTTTGCAAATATGCTTTTAGACTTGAAGTAATCTCAAACAATGGGCCACTTTCGTGGATGTGCTATATAGTCAGCTCGAGTATTTTCTATTATGGTCGTTCGGAAGTTCTTCATCACCATATAATACAATTTTTTTTATAATCCAATAAAAAGTTACAATGAAATATTATTAGCTGCACTACTTACGAAATTACTCTGCTATACCAAGGGCCTAAGGACGAGATAGTCGTCCTGTTGCAGTTAATATCTAATGTTTGGTTTGAAAAACTTACCTTTGTTCTCCTTGGTGGTTTCTTTTTTCATAAATTTCTTGGTTTTGCTTTCTAAACGACATCGATACCAGAGAGAGCAAAAAGCTATGTCTACTCTGCGGCCTCAAGAGGGTAGGAGGTTCCTCTAGGGAACAATCATCTGATCTGAAATTGGTGTAAGTAACGTGTGCTCAATTTGTCTATTATCTGCCTTGGTACTTTAAGAATTTTAGCAGCTGACAAGCTTTCCACTTCATTTTGCAGAGACAGCTTCGACCAGTTTATCAAAAAAGAAACATGGACGATTCTCTACTAAGAAGTACAATGTTCCAAACGCAAACTACAAGCCTACATCTTCTAGAAGAGATGTAATTGAAGGATTTAACCGAGAGAGTTATCNCTTTTTTCATAAATTTCTTGGTTTTGCTTTCTAAACGACATCGATACCAGAGAGAGCAAAAAGCTATGTCTACTCTGCGGCCTCAAGAGGGTAGGAGGTTCCTCTAGGGAACAATCATCTGATCTGAAATTGGTGTAAGTAACGTGTGCTCAATTTGTCTATTATCTGCCTTGGTACTTTAAGAATTTTAGCAGCTGACAAGCTTTCCACTTCATTTTGCAGAGACAGCTTCGACCAGTTTATCAAAAAAGAAACATGGACGATTCTCTACTAAGAAGTACAATGTTCCAAACGCGAACTACAAGCCCACATCTTCTAGAAGAGATGTAATTGAAGGATTTAACCGAGAGAGTTATCTCGGGTCGCAAGATGAGTACATGATGGAATCTCCTGAATTGTCAAATTCAAATGGGAGACCAAGGAGTGAGGCTGGAGGACAACAAAGTGTTTATGTGTCGATGCCAGACCCATATCCAGATGACAATGGTTTGTTGAATTGTTATGATTCTACTAAAGGCTCTTGGGTGACCGGCATGCATTGCTATCATATTTGTAGAAATGGCCTAATGTCATGCTGCATGGAGATACAACAACACATCGTGGGCGGGGAAGACAAATCAGTAGAGGGTGCACGCAGGCTAGGGGAAGACAGCCTCAACAGAATCACTGCAANAACATGGACGATTCTCTACTAAGAAGTACAATGTTCCAAACGCAAACTACAAGCCTACATCTTCTAGAAGAGATGTAATTGAAGGATTTAACCGAGAGAGTTATCTCGGGTCGCAAGATGAGTACATGATGGAATCTCCTGAATTGTCAAATTCAAATGGGAGACCAAGGAGCGAGGCTGGTGGACAACAAAGTGTTTATGTGTCGATGCCAGACCCATATCCAGATGACAATGGTTTGTTGAATTGTTATGATTCTACTAAAGGCTCTTGGGTGACCGGCATGCATTGCTATCATATTTGTAGAAATGGCCTAATGTCATGCTGCATGGAGATACAACAACACATCGTGGGCGGGGAAGACAAATCAGTAGAGGGTGCACGCAGGCTAGGGGAAGACAGCCTCAACAGAATCACTGCAATCACGGACTTTAATTGAATTAAATCTATGAAATCCACAAAAAGAGAACAAACGGTCGCAATGCATTCCGGTTACGCAAGAGACTTTAAAGTTGAACAACTAAAGCATAGAAGAACATGAAATAATGCTCTGATAGGCTCCGTTTGCAGAGGGATCTGAAATGTTCCTACAGATAGCTCCATCGTTATATGATCTAGGGTATTAACCCCGCTTTATGCATCTCTTGGTCAAGGTTGCTCGTAAATTCTTAGTCATCCATACCGTTGCTCAGAAAAAAAATAAGAAAAATCCGCAAAGATATTTTGGCCTTTCGTCTACCTACTGATCTAAACTCGTTCTGATCAACATTCAGCAAGTTAGGCCGGTAAACGAATGTGTGCAGCCATTGAAGCAAAGAGTATTTCATTTACTTACATGGTATAGATTTCATTTGCCCTCTCTCACTGCAAATCCTCCTGGAAATGTCAAATGCCAACTGTAGGTATAAGTACCTGTTATAACAAGGGTAAACTTTGTATTACAATAGCATCAGCTGCTTTAATTGACACCTCAATTCAAAGCGGTTAGCGACTTGAATTACTGGTTGAGAGAATTTCCTTTGTCTGCAGTCGCTAATTGCTTTGAATTAAAGTGTCAATATCAAGGACAGATTTTGTAAGACAATAGCATGAGTTGCTTTTGATTGACACCTGAATTCAAAGCGATTATCGATCGCAGACAAAGGAAATTCTCTCAACCAGTAAATCAAAACAAACAAAGCCGCAAAAGTTTCCCTGAAACCCAGGTAGCTAGCGCGCTCGTTGTGCATTCCAAAAATTCTTTCTAAGAGCAAACATGAGCATAGATCGAAAGAAGAAGGATATATCTACATATCTGCCTCAGGCATTTCATATGTTTTGGTTCAAAAGCCGATTGGGAGGCGATTCAATTCTCTTCTTTTTTGGGTGTAATTAAAACACTTACTGCTCAGCTTCTGAACCAAAGAAATAAAATGCCCGAGGTAGATGTGTAGATATATCCTTCTTCTTTCGATAAATGCTCATGTTTGCTCTTAAAAACAATTTTTGGAATGCACAACGAGCGCGCTAGCTACCTAGGTTTCAGGGCAACTTTTGCGGCTTTGTATGTTTTGAATTTATGGTTTAGAGAATTTCCTTTGTCTGCAACCACTAATCGCTTTGAATTCAGGTGTCAACAAAAGCAACTCATGCTATTGTTACAAAATCTGTCCTTGTTAGTGTCAATCATAAGCAACTGATGCCATTGTATTACAAAATCTGCCCTTCTTGGTGCTCCTTTACTAGTATCGTGATTTTTGGTTATGCATTGTTTTGCAGCAGTTACAGCAAACCCTCTTGGAGACGCCCAGATCCCGACTGTAGGCACAAGTGACTACAAAATTGCATATAGCGATGGTCTACCACCTCCAACGACTAACTCTCACTCAAGAGAAACTATGGTGGTTTACGACGCACCTCAAGACCCTTTGGAAGACAGCAATTCAAACACTGTCAAAATCGCAGACCCTTCAGCTAATAAAAAACTGTTCAGTGATGCTGGGTTTTCGCATGGAGTCGGTGAATTAAATAATGCGATCAATACGTTACTGATAGATAAAGTTTTGAACAGTGACAATGATAAAGACTTTACTAAAGAATTGAAATTGTTGACAGAAGAGTTTTCGAATCAGGAAAAAGGGGGAAAGGGTGAAGGAAATAAACCAGTTTGCCAGCCAAGTGCGAAATCGATTTTTGCGAATTGTAAAAAGAAGAGAAGTGCTGTTTGTTNACAGCAAACCCTCTTGGAGACGCCCAGATCCCGACTGTAGGCACAAGTGACTACAAAATTGCATATAGCGATGGTCTACCACCTCCAACGACTAACTCTCACTCAAGAGAAACTATGGTGGTTTACGACGCACCTCAAGACCCTTTGGAAGACAGCAATTCAAACACTGTCAAAATCGCAGACCCTTCAGCTAATAAAAAACTGTTCAGTGATGCTGGGTTTTCGCATGGAGTCGGTGAATTAAATAATGCGATCAATACGTTACTGATAGATAAAGTTTTGAACAGTGACAATGATAAAGACTTTACTAAAGAATTGAAATTGTTGACAGAAGAGTTTTCGAATCAGGAAAAAGGGGGAAAGGGTGAAGGAAATAAACCAGTTTGCCAGCCAAGTGCGAAATCGATTTTTGCGAATTGTAAAAAGAAGAGAAGTGCTGTTTGTTCACCAGAAGGTATGTTCGTTTACATATTTACTATTCTTGAATCTTATTCTGAATGATGTTCTTAAATCTTGAAACAATTATCTATCTTTTCAGGAGCTGTGAATCAAAGATATTGAATCCTTTTAAGTCCATGTATATACAGCAGCGTATAAGCTTACCTAAAGTTTTGCTGATAAACTATTGATAGCCCTTTGTTATTGCAAAATAGTGCTAACAAATGCGACACTAATTCTTCCATTATTTTCAGCAATTTCTTTGGTTCTATTTCAACAGCGATAGCATAACAGCTTTTGTTTGATGACTGAAGAGAAGTTTATATTGGTCACGAACAGACCATTTGTGCGGACCCAGTGCCTTTAATGGGGCTTCGTCGACAAACTGCACACAAACCTGTAAACACCACACATGTCCATTGTTCTCCATTGTTTTCTGCAGTTTGTTTGGTGGCTTCACCCAAGCCACCAAAAAGTGCTCGTTGAAAATCCACTTATATCCAAGCAATCGTAAATGTTATGAATGCTTGGTTCTTCCCTCTCTAAAGTGCAAAGATTTATCTTCAAAATGATGCTTTCATTTTTGAAAAACAGGTAAACGTCAGAGTGACATTGCTCATCAAAAAACTTCAAAATCACTGTTTCGATCGAAATTTGGAGGCGGAGCCCCTTTAAGTGTTTCAATTGCACACAAGAACATAAGAGAGTTACACTGCTCACACTATTCCAGCTTCTGAGCTTGATGAGTGACCTGTACTCATCAAATCTTCTCTTAATGTTGCCTTATCGCATGATTTTGCCACCGAGATTTTAGGCAATATTTCGTTTCCTTTGTTTATGTTTACAGCTTGATTAATCGTTCGTATAAATACAATCATTCATAATGGTTGCTGTAGCTTTGTTTTGATGTGTCAATCATAAACAATGGATACCATTTTTACGGAATAAGCCCTTTTTACACCATTCTGAAAGAGCCTTACTCAGCAATGGTTTGATTTTTCGTGATCATTGCGTTATAAGTAAGGCCATGTAAGGCATTATGGAAAAGTTGAAAACAATCTCCTGCGTTTCATTTTTGATCCACAAATTTGATGTCGGTTCTCAGATGTTTAAAGGGCGTTCAACAGCGAAAATGATTGGCAAGTTGTAGGCTTTCTGTTTCAATCAGCTCCTTCAGGTTTTGACAGCAGTCAACTTCACTTTTCTGCTGTAACCCCGTTTATCATTGAACAGACTCGCAAAGCATGTAACATTGTAACAACATTGTATCTTTCTATCCCAGATACGAAAACATTCTTCAAAAACGCTTTGAGCATTCACAACTTATTCAGAAAGATCCACGGAGTGTCAGATCTTGAGCTAAATGACAAATTAAGCAGAGATGCCCAAGATTATGCTGAGCACTTAGCCCAAGCTGCATCTTCTGTGCATTCATTACGAAGAGATCGACCAGGCCAAGGTGAAAATATTGCTGTTGGATGTACCTCGGCAGGATCTGAGTTACGTGCAAAAGAGGCTATTTCACAATGGTATGTCTACCTTATTTTCTACGTCTTTTCCAGTGGGGTCAAATGGTGCAATCTCCTGCTGGCATTCTTGTATTGTGACAAGAATGCATTAGTTGACCAATTTTTGAAGGAGACATTTATAAATTACGTCAGCAAGCATTGATGGGGGTCAAGCCCAAAATTTCCATCTCAAAACGTGCTATAAAATTGGTTATTTCCCCTATTTAAAGACGTACAGGGAACGATGAGGTCTGAAATATGATATTTTGCCTTTATGAATGCTCTTTGGATGTTTCTAAATATCCCAATTTCACGAGTTTATTTTTGGATACCCCCCCCCCCCCACCTGGCACCCCAAAGGGGAGGATATATAAGTTGAGGTCTCCAAGAACAGTGAATCTTTCGGGTGACTTCTTTGCAGTTACCAAGTAATATTTTCAGTATTGAAATATTTCCTTTAAAGAGCAACTGTCAAAATTTAAGTTTATACAGCTTTCCACACCCTAGTGCAAACAAGAAAAAACTTGAAAATTTCGAAGAAAGCTGTGTAAAGAGGATACTGTGATTGGTATCCGAAATGAGTGAGGCAAAAAATGATTGACAAACTAGAGCCTGATTCTTTTTTTTTTTTTTTATATATAATATATTCCAAATAAAATTTACAATACAAATTACGAACTAAATTACTTACAAAATTACTCTACAATACTACTAGGACGATCAACCCCAGGGAGCAAAAGGCTGTGTCTACCCCGAGGCCATTAA
>REGL01000431.1:116165-137359 GCA_004194395.1 Aurelia aurita complex sp. Pacific | reverse complement strand
TGCGACAAGGCAGAGTGATCCAAAGGCTAGCCAGAGCCTTTCTGAAGCATCGAAAGGGTTCGTTGGTACGGGCCAAAGCTCGCCCGTTGCCGGCCAAAGCACAGTTGGTACAAGCCAAAGCTCCTCTGGGCCAGTGGAAAACATCCCGGGCATTCTTGGATTGTCAAAGCTGAATAATGACAATGCAAGGCAACCTAGCAGAATTGATGCCAGTGCTTTGGGATTGAAGCCTTCAGTTGAAAATGCCGGACCTGGAATGCAAGTTCCGGTGAATAACGGACAAGGAATGCAAATGGCATCTAAGCCTTCGGTTGAAAATACCGGACCAGGAATGCAAGTTCCGGCTGGCTCGACTGCTGATCAGAAATTTACCGGACCACAAGTAAATGGCTTTAAAGTCACTGCAAATGAACCGACCCCTAAAGTTCCAATGTTGATAAATATCACATTTCCAAAATTCTTGCAAACGAAGAATGATTCGATGATTCAAATCATGGTAGGAGATGATAAACCGGACAGTAAAGGAAAAACCATGATGCCGCAGGAATCAAACTTCAAACCGGTTGTAAACTTCACAGGTAAAACCGGGCATATTTTGACCGCATCTGAGGAGTTCTTTAACGATAAAGAAGGTCGCACGGATCGACTGAATGAAGGCAAAAATATCGAGCAACCGGCAAAATTTATCGAAACCGGAGCTAAGAATGTTGATCGGAATTTGGGATATCAGATGAGTGATTTTGTGAATGGGAATACTCAAACTCCGGAACAACAATCGAAGAGTGATCATGTAAAGGGTACAGCGAAAAGCGACCGGATTGACGGTCAAGGAAATCCCGCGCGGGTAGTTGCAGATGAAGAAACCGCTCCGCTGAAGCTGATGTTCGAAGACAGAAAAGGAAAGGACAATAAGAACAAGGATGATTCAGAAACGTATTTGAAGATCGCGAAGAAATTGATGCATAATGGTGACCCTGCAAGTAATGATGATTATTTTATTCCAAAGCAGCTTGAGAGTGATGGCACTTCGACATACGCAAGGGAGAGAAATGAACCTGATTATGGTTTCACTGATGAAAGTGACAAAGTGAATAACACTGATAAAAGCCATGGCTCAGGAGTGGTTTCTGGGCGCAATATTATGAGTCAAGGAAGTTCGAGTACGAATCCAAATCAGCTTGCAGATAATAAAACATTAGCCAGCTTCAGACCAGATAATTTTAAAATAGTTACGACCAATTCAAGTGTCCTAGATCCCATGCATCATTTGAATGTTTCCGCCGGAAATCAAACTTTGAAGCTTCCGGATCAAGCTGATAATAAGCAAAGCTTTAGGCCAGAATTTCACAATGAGAGTTCTCCTCAAGCTGCGCCTATAGCGCATGAAAAGTTAGCAGACCAAAAATCAGAGAATAGTTTCAAGGACTGGAGTCATGCAGCATTTGGTCCAAAAGTAGAAAGCCATGATATTGGGTCAAACGAATTCAACGCGGTCCATGAGAACATGGCCCCAAATGAAGACAAGCATTCTGCATCAATAAACAGAATCGGCACTAACACTGAACCTGGAGGAACACCGGTTCAAAAATTTGGCTCCCTGGCAAATGAAGACAAGTTAGAAACAATCGAGGAACAGCNCACAATGAGAGTTCTCCTCAAGCTGCGCCTATAGCGCATGAAAATTTACCCGACCAAAAATCAGAGAATAGTTTCAAGGATTGGAGTCATGCAGCATTTGGTCCAAAAGTAGAAAGCCATGATATTGGGTCAAACGAATTCAACGCGGTCCATGAGAACATGGCCCCAAATGAAGACAAGCATTCTGCATCAATAAACAGAATCGGCACTAACTCTGAACCTGGAGGAACACCGGCTGAAAAATTTGGCTCGCTGGCAAATGAAGACAAGTTAGAACCAGTCGAGGAACATTACTTGAAAAGCAAGGGATTTGAAAGCCACAAACTAGAAAATGATTGGGAAAGTAAGCCCGCAAGTAATGACCATTTGCGACAGAAAGCCAAACAAGAAAATCATGACGATAATCAAAATATTATCAATAATAGAAAGTTTGTAAAACTTATTGATTTTGCTGAAATTGCTGATCACAGTATTGAGAAGAAGAAACAACATCATGGGAGAGTTTCTGATAGTAAATTCATGAATTTAGAGAAACAAGTTTTGGCGCAAGAAGATAATATTTTTGAGAAGAAACCAGCTTTGAAAATGGTCGAACATGAAAGGAAATTGAAAGAGAGTCGGAATGGTGTCGAGAATACGTTTAGTGATGATAAATCGCCCGTAGTTGGTCATATAAATGAAATGAGTGATTTGAAAGGTCCTGGTTCAAATCTTATGCAAGATGAGGGAAATTTGGAGAAGTCTAACGAAGCTGAGTTTACATTTAGTACCAACGTAGAGGAACATCACAAATTAGGCCTCCATGGAGCGGAACTGCTACCTGATAGAAGTAATGGAAAATCGACTGAAGACAATCTGAATTCAGGTCGCAACCACGAGGAAGAATCAAGCGAGTTCATTTCACCTAAGGAAGAAAAGGAAAGTAAATCTGACAGGAAGCTCCCCAACGAAGAGCGATGATCAGAAATTTAGTGATTCTGTTGACCGTGAAAGTCATGTCGATGCCACAAGTCAGAAAACCCTTGGTAGGGTAGACAGCGAACATTTAGTCTCACACGAAACGGTAGGTCTGGGAAACCGTGGTAGCGTTCGCACAGTGCTACGAAAGAGAATAGTGGAAGTAATTGGCAGTCCTTGCCGGTCAGTGCTTCCTTGAAGCAAAGTGGCTCTACAGGAAAGTTGGAACAGACAGGAGGCCAAGCTTCTCAAAATAAAACAACAGAGCACAGAGAGCAAGTAGGGTACCAGGTAGAAAGTAGTGATGCAGGAAACGGGGACAAAATGAGTGGGAAAAAATCTGAAAGGAAAGACCAAAACAAATTCCTCGTGGATGAAGGACGGAGGCATGACAGTCCTGCAGAAAATGTTCTTGCAAACGAAAACCCAAAGAACATCGGTAAGGAAACTGAATTTACCGGCCCTGAGATAAATAATCATAGCCCTTCTGGAAGTAGCCCTGTGAAAGAAACACACCTAAACGAACATCACTTCAGTCAGAATATTTTGGCTGATGTAAAAACGAGCAAGCTAGCTGAAACGATGTACAAGGCATTGTTGATAAAGTCTCTCAGAAACTACCTTCATTTAACAACGTTCGAGTCAGTGGAAATAAAGATGTCAAAGAGAATAATAACATCACGACAATCAGTGTTGGAAATGGATTTATCAATATACGATATGAGAAGCCAGAACTTTATAGGAATGATAAAGAAGAAGCGAAATTTCACTCTCAAGTTTTAGCTTCGAATTCTGAATTTGAGAAGCCGGTTGTAAACAGATTTCATTCGAAAATCAACCCAGGTAGCGAAAATACAGAGGAGTTAATTGCTTCACATAAAGGCCATCAAAGCATTGAAAACGAGGAACGGACTGGCTTGAAAGAAACACAGGAAAGTGGTTCAGTTTCAGTTCATGGCGAAAAATCAGGACATAAATCCTTCTCTCCTGTTATTGACAAACAGAACGACCACCATTTTGTTATTCATATGAGGCCAACGCATTCATTCCACGGTTCCCCTTCAAGCAAAAATGATAAGCAAACGGACTCTGGTGGACATTACCAAAATTCTCATTCTAGTGAAGAAACGTTTGGATCAGACAGACAAGGTATGGAAAAGTCAAGGAATGGCAATAATTTGAACTTAGAAAAAGAGTCCAATCCCCAAGAGAGTTCTGTGTCTTCGATGAAAGATAGAGCATCGAAATCCCAAGAGCGCACAACTTCCTCCCAAGATGACTCACAATTTGACCTCATGGAAGCGAACGCTAAAGGAAATGCGAATAATTTGAAACAGTTGCATTCAACAACTAGTGGAAATATCGTAAAATTTGACGAGGGGCATAGAACTACCAAGACGTTCTCAAACGCAGACACCGATACCAAAGTACCTAACTTACAATCTTACAAGGGGATATCATCGAACGAAAATACCGGGCACTCAATATCAGAATTCGCAAGCAATCAAGTCAAATCTCCGGGTATTAGTCAGATGCTGCCGGAATCTAATAAAGGATCCGGTGGCAGTCAATTTGGAACTGGACGGTCCGATCATCTCAGTTTTCATGGTCAGAGAAAAAACGATGAGTTTACCAAATTTAGCGGAAATGAGAAATTTCAAGGTGATTCAAACGTTGGTACACATGAGACTGGAAACAATGACCATAAATCATTAGCGACTGAGAAAATGACAAATCTCACTTCCTCGCAGCATTCAGGTAATATTCAAGTATCGAAATCCCAGGAGGGTCAAAGTGGTAGCAATTTTAATGGAAGAACAGGCAATAGGATACTCACAAAATATGATGATGCGGATTTCATAAAAGATTCACCGAGCAATGAGCTTGAGAAGTCCCCNTGAGTTTACCAAATTTAGCGGAAATGAGAAATTTCAAGGTGATTCAAACGTTGGTACACATGAGACTGGAAACAATGACCATAAATCATTAGCGACTGAGAAAATGACAAATCTCACTTCCTCGCAGCATTCAGGTAATATTCAAGTATCGAAATCCCAGGAGGGTCAAAGTGGTAGCAATTTTAATGGAAGAACAGGCAATAGGATACTCACAAAATATGATGATGCGGATTTCATAAAAGATTCACCGAGCAATGAGCTTGAGAAGTCCCCGAAGGAGGACCACGAAGCCTTGAAAATTTCAACACGGGAAGGATTTAGTAAACAAGGGAGCAAGGACACTGAAATGGAAAATAAACATGTTTCCAATATGGCAGGACATTTGCAAACTGGGAGCCCAGATGAGAACCGCCATGCTTTAGAATCGAGTACAGAAAAGACTGACACAAAAACAGAAACACCGATCTGCAAATCAAACTGCCCCAAAAGCTCATCATCGGGCATTTTCAATCCGGATAAAACAGCTCTTGGTGAGGCTTCAGTCGTTGGCCTAAACTTGCAATCTGGATTTGATAGATTTTCAGGATTTAGCAAGATGAAATCTGCGACAGCTCTTAGTAACACGGATGAGGTTGGAGCAAATTCAAGGCAATATCTTGAAGGAAGGATTAATGAGCATGCGTTAATTGGAAATGAACTCATCTTCATCCCGCAAGAAGGTA
The DNA here is from genome assembly GCA_004194395.1 of Aurelia aurita complex sp. Pacific. NCBI lineage: Eukaryota > Metazoa > Cnidaria > Scyphozoa > Semaeostomeae > Ulmaridae > Aurelia > Aurelia aurita complex sp. Pacific. Next base: position 132,144 of record REGL01000431.1, on the reverse strand, counting down.
AGTGAAACGTTTTTTGTATCATGGTTAAAGGGAATCGACATAGTTAAAAGCTGGCCCGGGCCTAGTTAAAAATATAATCTATTGTATTCAACAACTTTGACGCCTGCGGTTTCATTGTGTGGCAAAGGAAACAATGGGTTTGTGGGCGTTTCTTGAGCCTATTTATAGCAGCTTGTCGATATAGCTATGCCTATTCCCTTTAAATGGATTTAACGTTGAGGAAGCTTTCTTTTCACGCAAGTTAAGAATTTCGTGTCAAGAAAAGCATGATGCGGGTAAAGAGACAATTTCCCAAGTGTGTGGTCATTTGAGTACATGAAGTAGGTATAAACAACGCTTAGCTTTAAAATTTAAATTTGCCTTTTGATAGAATTAGTTGCAGTTACTATTTCTTCAAGTAATAATGTGAAAGGTGATAGAAAACTTTTTGGACAGATTCAGTGCGTACTTTAAAGTAATATGGTTTTGCCAGAACTCTTTGAAATTTCATATCACCCAAATTACTTGCTGGGCTTTGATAGATTAACTGTTAGTTGATAGCTGAAGAGCCAAATTTCCTTTTACAATTTCTGTGATTTTTCAGTTTTACATACATTTTTGCTGAACAGGAATTTGAAAATACGATGATTTTGAAGGCTTCGAAAGTGGCCAAAATTCTCAAATACTCAATTTGAGTTTTCATAAAGACTGGATAGTTGTTTTATAGTTATAGTTATTTTTTAAAGTCCTCATCTATAGTATAATACAATATTCTAGGGAATGTACAAATGTAAGAATATTTAGAAAATTATAGATTATAAGCTATTCTAAAAAGGTGTGTTTTAAGCTGTGATTTAAAACTGTTTATGTCCTTTGCACTCCTAATTTCTAATGTTAAATCATTCCATAAAGTGGGTCCTGTATATCTGAAGGAGCGAGTACCCAGAGTCTTGCATTTGCACCGGAGAACGTCTAGCAGCAACGCACTACTAGACCTCAGTGTCCTCTAAGATATGTCTCATGACTCATTGCCTTTTTCCATTTCATTTCTTTCAGCTCTTTACAAATTCCAAAGAGACATGGCAAAAGAGCACAACAAATACAGACACGTTCATTCTTCACCATTCCTGTTTCTAAATTCAAAATTGAGTCGAGAAAGTCAATTGTATGCTAATGAACTTGCAAGGACAGGATCTGTCGCACATTCTTCAATGAAATATCGACCAGATACTGGAGAAAGTATTGAGAAGTTATGTATAAAGAGTGGTGGTATGCCTTCTGCAGCTCAAGTGCTCAAAAAGTGGTAAGAAATTTTGCAGCATTCAAACGAAAATTCTGAAAATCAAAATCTACTTCTAAGCAGTTCTCTTCTTTTATTTCATTTTATTTCATTTTAGTTTGCTTTCCTTAATTTGTTTTGTTCTGTAATTAGATAATTTTGATTTTATTTTTGGCATCGCTTTTAAAGAGCCATCGTCCTTTTCAGGCACACGAAAATTTCAGGATGTCTGAAAATTAGATTTGGCATAAGCAAAAAACATGTATCCGCACCGCAGTAGTTATTATAATAGAACATTCAATTAGAGTCAAACTTTTCTATGAATAGGCCTTTTAGCTATTCTACAAAAGAGCCTGGATCGAGCGTTATTTTTATACATTTCCATACGTGAGGTTCGATCGAGTGGTGTTAGAGCTCCTATCACTATTGTGCACATTCGAAAATTCTGCAAAATGTAGCAAAATGTCGTTCGATTCTGATTCTTTTAAGAATAGCTAAAAAGTCTATTCAACTACCGCAGTGTGGGTCCAAATTTTCTGCTGTGGCCAGATTTGATTTTTAGGCAGTCTGAACTTGCAATGTGCCCTCAAAGGACCTTGGGTTACAATGGCTCTTTCAGTACGGAGCTTGGGATCAATGTTGTAGTGGGAGGCATTATTCTGACTACAGCAGACCTCAGGATTTTTATAAACTTTAAAACATTAGAAATATTGACAAAAGCATAGTTCGTTATTGGCTATAATTTCTTATTCTAGCAAAGCAAAATTTTTATTGCTTCTCTTTGTTGCATACATTTCAATCCGTTATAACTTTCAAAACGTGTAGGACTAAACTATGACAACACTTTCTCTCCAGGTACAATGAAGTTTGCAGTCCGGGTTTCAACTTTGATGACGATGGTAAGCAACCGGGCACCGGACACTTCACACAGCTCATTTGGAAAGATACAAGAACACTTGGAGTCGGACTCGCTGCAAGCAAAGAAAAACACGGAGAAGTCTGTTCATACGTTGTTGCCCGGTATTACAAAGCCGGCAATGACCTTGGTACTATCAGAAGCAATGTTGAAAAAGGAAGTTTTCATAGCTGCAATCGAGAACTTGAAGGGGTTAGGCCCACTAGTAGGCATGCAAGCAGATGGCCTAGTCATTCCGCATATACCAAGATGCATCACAAAACAACTCATCCTGTCCGAGGCACGTCTCGTCATTATACGAAACCAACATCCAAGTATCATGCAGCAAAACTACAACAAACTTCTCGCTACTATTCGACAAGGAAGAGACCGACATCACGGCAGTATTCTAGTAAAACAAGACCTACCAACAGCCGAAGATATGCGAAAACTCCAATGAAAACTTTTAAAAACATCTCATTTAAAGATACGAAAACATCTCGGAAGTTTGCTGGTAGGATGACACCCACCAATAAACAAAAATATGCAAACACTGGTACGGCATCCTTGCAACATTCCTATGAGAGGACAAAAAGCTTAGTTGATTCGTCTTCCAAACGGAAAAATAAAGAGTTTACTTTTGCCAGGCCAAGTGCGGAATTTACTCCAGTGAAGACGGTACCACAAGCTCCTAAAGTTCCCGCCAAAAATTCTTTCCATACTGGTGCTAGCACATTGAACAATGGAATAGGAGTTAGTATCAATAATATTCCAGTTTCCAGCAAGACGTTTTCGTCAACAGAAAACACAGAAAATACTAAAGCTGGTCACTTATCCACGAACTTAGGCCATTCCCGGCCTAGCCACGAGCATTCCTTTAACATCAACGTTCCTGATGCTGCAGAATTTCAGCCGGAAACAAGTTCGACGAATAATGAATTCGAACCAGTGCACAATATAAAGTCACACCATTTAAACTCTTTTTCGCATCAAAATTTTAAAGGTAGCAAGGGAAATGAGATCATGTTGGACAAACCCAAACATGAGAATTTCAGAACCGAAGAAGTTGACAATTTTAATGGCCTTTCACACAGCAAAGATGGATCTGAAGTCAAACCCAACATGATTAATTTTGCTGGGAAAGGAAACGTTGGTAATAGTAAAGAGAGTGGTCAAAAGATCAGTTCTTCTGCCAGTGAAAAGCTAGCTCTGAAAACTTCAACAAGACTTAATGAAGAGGATTCAGAATTTGAGATTGCAGGCCACCAAACATTCCATGGAAAGAATCCTGATAGTGATAACTTTGAAAGTAAACAGATCACAGGAATCAAATCAAATCAAAAGAATCAAAATTTGGAATCTGAGATGGTAAATAATCACCAAAATTATTACGGGAACCAGCTACATAATACGACCCGCGATAAGGGCGTACAATCGACCTCGAAAATGCAGCAGACAGGGAATGAAGTTTCGAATAATCATCATTTTACTCAGAATACTCAGCACCAAACTTCTCCTCTCACCACATTTACTTCAAATCATAACAATAATAAAATTGGGAATAACTTCTTGGCCTCACAGCACCCCACAACAAGTCATGTCGTCTCAAAGGCCCCCAAAAAGGGTTTGCCTCTGGAGAATGACGATGCACCAAGTAAACTTGTCTCACCTTGTGGCCCGAACAGCCTCCATTTTGAAGATTGTCCCCCAACGAAAGGGATGGCTTTCAAACAAAGTTTGAACCATCATAATAATCATGCTGAAACTGGAACAACCATGATCTCATCTGTGCCAGATCAACATATCTCAAACAGCCATTTTCACCACAAAGAGACTGAAGCAACAGGGCTATCATCCCCACAGAACTCAAACCATCATTTTAATGATAAAGAGGCTGAAACGAAAGGGGTGTCATTTAAAGCAGAGAGACAGAATTCGAACCATCATTTTAATGATAAAGAGGCTGAAACGAAAGGGGTTTCATTCAAAGCTGGGAGACAGAATTCGAACCATCAGAGAGAGGCTGAATCAAAAGGTGTAGCTATGGATGAACCTTCTAAGGCAATGCACCCGTCATTTGAAGATGGTGTGGAATCTAATACTAAATCTAATCATGGTAGCTCAGGACCTCATAGTTCAAATCTTCAAAACAGTCAAAACGTTAAAACTGAACCTTTAACTTCTAAGCCTAGTGAACTTTTGAAGGGTAATAATAAGCATGTCCATGGAAGCGAAAGGATTCATAACTTTAAAGACCAGGAAGGAAAAATATTATTGAAGCAGCCAAACCATGTGAACAAACATGTTGAAAAGCTGGGTGTGTCAGCCGATACAAAGGATGGTCAGACAGAAGGGCCTGAGGCCCCGACAAAAGGCCAGGAAGAACGGCCCAAGGCAAGTCATGGAGAATCTAGCTACATCGATCTTCAAGACAAGCTAGCCTTGGAGGCAGAACCCACGAGTTCTGTCAGTGCTGTTAAATCAAATACTGGATACTTAGCAGGGCTAAATGCCGGACTAGGACTAGGGTATGCATCGGATCCAGCAATGTACGAAGAGCCAACGGGGAAAATACCAATTGATACGACAGCTGATGCCGCTGACCATGCATTGCAGGATATCTCAGGGCCGGGGGTCGAGTTGCCGAATGCTGAAGAAAGTGCAGGCCTGAATTTGAACGCATTAGAGGATGAAGCTGCTAAAATAGAGACGGCAGCCGCTGCCAAAGAGAATGTGGAAGCAGGAGAAAATGCTGGAACGGGAGGGAATGGGGAAGCAGTAGGGAGCGTGGAAGCAGCAGGGAGAATGGGAGCAGGGGGGAACACAGGAGTAGGAGGGATCACTGGAACAGGGGAGAACGCCGAAGCAGGAGGGAATGTCGAGATTGAAGGCAACGAACCGGAAGACAGGCTTGTGAAATCAGAGAAATTGCAAGATGCTGGTATCGAGTATGATGTTAGTCAAGCCCTCAAACAACAAAACAAGCTGCCTTCTGTTGTTATGGATGAATATCGTTACGATTCTCCTGAGGCTGTTAACGTTGGAAGCTTTTTGACTGGAGGCATTGATGAGACTGGAGAGAAAATGGGGAAAATTGCAAGTAAGGGGAGTGTGCACCAGAAAATAATGAAAACAAACGAAAAGGGTAAAGTAGTTGCAAAGGGTGGTGGAAAATCTGAGAGTAATAAAGGTAGATTTGAAAGTAACAAATTGCAGCAAGTGAAACAAAGTTCAAGACCTTCTGCATCTGATAAGAAGATAGGAAATGTGAATGTAAAGCAAACTTATTCACCGAAACCATTGGCCACTCCTATGAAGCTCTCAAACCAAAAATCAAGTGCTCCTATCAAGCAAAGTCAAGGAAATGAGCTGAATTCAAAAGTGCATAGCTTCGACAGGCATGCAGCTACTTTCGTGACAAATAAAGTAGTTAAAAAGCCGGTAGGAAATAGCAGAACAGTTGGACCTCTGAGTAAAAGTAACCAGCAAGTGACTCCCAAAGATGTGCATATGCCTGCTAGCGGAGTAAACACAGTTTCAACGTATACCGGAGAGATCAAACCGGTTAAAACACAAGCAAGTTTCCAAGCTGGATTTCAAGATGCAGTTTCCACTTTTGGTGATGATGATGATTATTTAGGCCAAAATATGAAAATTGCTGCGACAAAGAAAGGAGTACTGGCTAGTGCCCCTACGAGGCCGGTGACTGCTAGCAACAGTTTTATGCATCATTTTGATATGCAAGGTAAAGATGCCATTGAGCATCAATCGACTGGCAGTAATCAAGGAGATAGACAACACCGAAAGGATGGAGCACTGCAAGGAAATAGGCAAAAGGGAAAGGATGGAACATTACCAGGGAATACACAAAACCAAAGAGAGAGAGTATTACAGGGAAATAGGGAAGCAGCTAGTACTCAAGATCACGGCTATGATACGAACAGAACGAGACATTTCGTTATTGACAAAAACGATAACCTGGTACTGAAACCTGGTGAAAATACTGGAGACATAACAGACTTCGAAACCAAGAACCTGGATATGCTTGATCGTCAGGCCACTTTTGGAATCGATGGCCTATCCAATATCGTCCGGGAGCAACAAGGAATAGCCGGATTGCGTTCGACTCATGAAGTTCCGTTGAATGATAAAGATTATCAATCCGGAGAGATGGCTTGGACCGGATCTAATAATCCAGGTTTACCCAGTGACGAGGAAATGAAAACAACAGGTGATATTTCAGGTCAGGATTTGGTTGAGCAGTTTGAGAAACCGTCCGCATTTCATACCGGAATTGGAGAAGCTGTGCCGGTTAGTGATAAATTAGAGGGTAATCCAAAGTCTGGTAAGCTGCAGATGGCAAGTGGATCGACAGGAAGAGAACAGACCGAGTTGCAAGGTTTACATACTGGGAAGTTCCCATCCGAAAGCCACTCGTTGACTACAAACAATTTGAAAGATTCTAGCAATGGGAATGAACAATACGAGGACACTAGTTCCGCAAAAGAGAATACATTTGTTAAGCCAGCTAAGAAACAGTATTTTGTGGAAAGAAGTGATGGTAGGAAGATCGCATTTTCTGATGATATGAAATTACTTTCGGATGAAAATCGAAAAGAATTGCAAAGTGAGGAAGATTCTGATAGAAGAAGTGACGCTGAAGGTATGGTTGCTTACATTTGTTGTTTAATATTTCATCGCTTTTTTCCACGTATTTGCTTAAAAGATTCAAAGGTATCTGCTGAATGTTTCCGGAACTTTTCATAGAATACCGGGTGTCCCAAAAAAAAGTATACAGATTTAGTTGACTGCAGCGATGTGAATTTAGCTTTGATCAATGGCTAGTCACTCTCAAAATGTTCATCGATAGTTAACTTGAACATAGATACCTCGTTTGTTGGCATTGGTGTTTTGAGAGCAGAAATATCAATCTTGAAAGCTCAAATTTGCGTCCACGTGCAAGTCAGAGCTTTGGCCCTTTGACCTGAGCAAATTCCTGAAGCACATCGAAATTAAGAACTGAAATTAATGAAAAATTAAGAAACTGCCCAATGGGTGACTAGGGGGTAACTTCTTGACAACAACAAAACTCAAGATCTAATATTGCTCAAATTTTATCAAGGCTATCGTTGATTTATACGCTCTGCCTTAAGAATTTGCTTAGGCCAAAAGGCTAAAGCTCTGGTTTGCATGAAGTGAAGAGGCAAATTTGAGCTTTCAGTATTAACATGTCTGCTCTCAAAGCACAAATACCAACAAACGAGGTACCTATGTTCAATTTAACTATCGAGGAACATTTTTAGAGTGATTAGACATTGATTGAAGCTAAATTCACATCGCTGGAGTCAACCAAATCCGCATACAATTTTTTTGGGACACCTGGTATTTTTAGGATGAAATATGAAAACTATAGTTTGAGTCGACATGTATTCATCTAATGAATAGTTAAAAATTTTCACAAGGCCTTTATATCTCATAAATCCGAGCGTTCATGATTCCGCAATTTCGTGTACAAACTTTTTCGTTGGGAGTTTCTTGGTTTCATAGCTGCAAAACATTTGAAAAATTTTATTTAAAGGGGCTGTACAACCAATCCTCTCTGCGTAGCTCTGCGTGTCAAATCATCGAATGTGCTTAGGCTAAACACAACATAGCTAATGGCAATTTTGCACAGAGAATAGTAATCCAAAGTATCTGGGACAATCTTGGTGATCGAAGCTTATTGGAGGATTTGTTCAATTGTTCTAACGCCAAATGTTTGAAAATTTTCATGGATATCAAAAGTTTAATCATATTTCATAGACATAGACAAGAAAACACTGCAATGAAACTTAGGTAGAAGCTGCGATAAACTGGCTGCCATTAAAAACCTAAGGCTATTGTCACGTGCGCGGGTTGTCCCGTACTTTCCGATTGTTTACAAAAATGTTGTACTGCCCCTTTAAAGTGTGTTATCTGGTTTATCTTAACTTTCATTTTCTTCTTTTATTGCAAGGATCTTAGACTACCCTCACATGAGCAAACTCAGATCGGTTTGAAACTCATTTCGGTTTGCGGTCGAAGCCCTTGGAGAATGTTCATTTGAGGGGGAGGTAAATTAGCAGACACAGCCAAACTTCAAACTGATCTGAACCTCAGATCGGTCTGAGTTTTCTCGTGCGAGGGTAGGAATTGCAAATGAGCTTTCAAAACGGAAAACAAATAAGAGTCGTTCTGTTCCCACATCTGACACTTTTTACATAAAACAGAAAACTTTGAATCTCCAACTGACAATAAATTGGACTTCACTCTTGTCTTGAGATTTCTCTGTATTCTGGAGCCATTCAGCTGGCCTGTAAATTGGACTGCACTCTTGTCTTGCTACCTCTCTGTATTCTAGAGCAAATCAGCTGGCCTGTAAATTGGACTTCACTCTTGTCTTGCGATTTCTCTGTATTCTGGAGCCATTCAGCTGGCCTGTNTGAATTTTCAACTTTATTTACAGACGATGCAACTTTCAGACAAAATGCTTTGATGTGGCATAACAGACTACGTTGTGTCCATGGTGCTGATAGAGTGAGGCTCAATGATTCGCTTTCAAAAGAGGCTGAGGAATATGCAAAGGAGATTGTAACAAAGCATAATGGAATACTTGACCACTCTAAGCTTGAGAGTAGAAAGAATGAAGGTGAAAATCTTGCAATGACGTGTTCAGCTGATAAAGGAATAACACTGAAAGGTGCTGAGGCCACTTTCAAATGGTAAGATCTTCCTTCTATTTATACTTGGTAAATTTGCCTGAGTGGAAAATGCTGATCTACACTCCAGTAGTCGAATTGATAGAACAATTCAACTGAAGTCAAACTTTTAGCATTTCAAGAAATGCCGCGTAGATCCATTTCTCCGCCTAGGCCAGCTTTGATGTTTAGACAGTCTGAAATTGCAGCTTGCCCGTACGAGACAAATAACGGATCTTTATACAGGACTGATTTTGCCCCTTTATGAATAGCTTATTGTAATCGTCATTCCCCATAGATGATCACATGACCCTCTTTTATTCCATTTTCAGACTCTATGTCCGTTATCTGTCTTTACCGTCTCTATTAGCAGATTAACAGTTGAAAATGTTCACCCATAATGGTATCCATGTCATATTTGGTTGACACGCTAATACAAAGTGATTAGTATTACAAACACAAATACACCTACAGCTGATTAGTGTGTCCATAAATCTAGATAAAACCAATCGGTGTAAGATACCCTGGCATTTGGGTGGCTAACTCATTCATGCTGCATGTGAAGAGGGATCGCTAAATCAAGACGTGTTTATTACGAAATAGAAAAAGGCTCGATCCTCAATTTGCTAACTTGTCAAGTTAGTTATTCTTTCAGTCTGTTCATCTTACTTTTGTTCGCTTGGTTGTTGCTTTTTTGCGTCATCAGACACACTATCTCTCTTGAAAGGTCCAAGCAAGTGAATACTCTACCAGAGATACATGTCAGCAGACGGTATCTTTGAATGCTTATTTCCATTTGATACTGATCTTTCAATTCTTTCAGGTACAACGATATTTGCGAGAAAGGGTACGACTTCAGATCCAACGTTATCCAAAGAGGGACAGGACATTTTACCCAACTTGCATGGAAAGGAACAACAGACTTTGGAATTGGCAGATCTACAGTCAAGAAGAATGGCCGATATTGCACTGTAGTTGTTGCGAGATACTTCCCTAAAGGAAACATTCAGAAAGAATTTGTGGAGAATGTAAATCAAGGAGCCTATAGTGACCAGACCTGTGAGAACCTGGCCAAGGAGATCACAGCGAAGCCAAAGTTTATTGGTTGCAAAGGGCTAGAGGATGATGGTCAAAAGTCAGGGGTCAGCAGCAAAGATGAGACTACGCGTAAACCTTCAGTTGCAGCGAGGGAGAGAGAAAAAGTTAGACTTAATTATGAAATAGAGAAAGTCACCAAAATAATCAATAAATTAGAACGGGATGATTTGAATAACCAAATAGCGCAGACGATTGATGAGATCAAATCAGAAGGTGGCAAAGGTGAAGAGGATTTAGGTCAAAAGGTCAAAGGTGGTGCACTGCTCAAAAGTCAAAGTAACGTCAAAGGTGGTTCAAATCAACCTAATGGTCATAATGGCTTTGTTGATATGGGTGGTACAGGCAGTCCAGTTGTTATTTATCATGGTACAACTGGATTTTACGAAGGTATAGCCCTTTACTACTTACATTTGAGGCTAAAATGTGATAATGATAATGATCACTGCAATAACTTTTCTTCAAGGAAAACAGCAAATTAAACTGAACATATTCCATTAAATAGTGTCAGTAATACTGGAAATGGAAGCTTTCTTGAGAATTCTCAGCAGCGACAAGTAGCCTCTGGAATTCTATTTTATTCGTTTTCATAAGCCTCTCAATGTACCCTGAACTTTTGCCTTCAAGTAGCTCTTTCGTCAGACTAACGACTGTCTTTACGTAGGTTACTAATTGTGGTTTTTACTGTTATAGTAGCTATATACACCTTTTTATTTCTCATGAAGAAGTACCACAAAAACCTGTAATAGTTTAAGGAATAGCCTTTGAAGGTAGGATAAGCAATAAATGATAATCAAATTTTCTACAAATTTTTCCTCAAGTACATTTGATCAAGCGAATCATTGTTTAGGATTGATTAGCAACTTATTTGATAACTCTACAGTAGTTGAAGTTTTGACAATCCCCTTGTCCTTTTTCTAGATCCAAAAACCTTCACGAAAGTTAACTTTTTGACAATCCCCTTGTCTTCCTTCTAGATCCAAAAACCTTCACGAAAGTTAACTTTTTGACAATCCCCTTGTCTTCCTTCTAGATCCAAAAACCTTCACGAACATTGGGGTCGAAACCCACAACAAATTACGAGCTATCCACAAAGCCCCAAAACTCAAATTAGACATGACGCTGACGATGGCTGCATTCCAATACGCTACACATCTGACTCAACTTGGATACTTGAAGCATGATGACAAAATGCCAAAAGATCAAGGAGAAAATCTTGCTATTGGTTGTTATGATAATAATTCAGAAATGTCTGCTGAGGATGCTGTGACAAGATGGTATGTGTTTTCGTTCGAGAATTAGCTATTTCTTTCAGTCAAGCCAAGGGCGCCTACCTTGTAGGAAGTGTGTTTATTCCCAGTACTGTAGGGTAATTGGTGTCCTGTGACCCAGTACAGAGAGTGTCCTAGAACCGTACCGTGACCAAGCAGTACACAGCGTCAGTCCTCTCAAGGTCAAGATGACGTATGAATAACTTTGTGGTTTCAAATTCCGGTGTTTATGTAACACGATATCAACTGTTATATGATCTGGCCACAGGGAATCAGGCAGCGTGATTTTTTGATTGGTCAACTCTAACAGACGCTAGAATTTGAAAATCCCTGTAACTAGAAAAACTTATGATATACACAGATTATCAGGACTGGGTCATAGGACACCAATTACTACGCGTACAGTACCGGGAATAAACATATTTCCTACAAGGTAGGCGCCCTTGGTCAAGCTATTCATTTCCTCTACAGAAGTTTGTTAGTGGTCTATTTTTACACATGACTAAAAGATGGAAAATGTGCTGCATTGATAAGCTTAGATATGAAAATATTTGAGAATGACGCTCTCCAAATTGTTTTTGAAAGAATGAGTGATTTTATAAGATCAGTTGCTTCCATAAGCTTGCAAAATAGATATTTTTGCAATTTTTGCCTTGCAGCAGTGTCAAAGGTAAATGCTGTCGTTGATTGCGACGGACAATGATTAATTGACAAAACGCCCCTTCTCATTAAAATTACTTTGCCTTTCTTACACAGATTTTGTGTGAAAATTTTAACAGCTAATTTGTTCACTGAAACAGGTATAACGAAGTCTGCCAGCCTGGATATACATTTGATAACAAGATAGCCGAAAGTGGTACTGGTCATTTTACACAAGTTATTTGGAAAGGTACCACTAAAGTTGGAATAGCTAAACAGACCAGAATGCATGGAAACCTCAAATGCACATACATCGTCGCGAGATATTCTCCTGCAGGAAACATCCATGAGGAATTTGCGAAGAATGTCATAAAGGGAAATTTCGACCAGACTGTATGCAAGGAAGTGATGATAGATTTGCTAAAGTTTCAGCAACGAAATGAGAAATTAATTCCTAAACTGGAAGGGGAGTTGAAAGAAGCCCAGGAAGAGGCTAAAATGCAAGAGAGGTTGATGGCTCTGATGCAACTGAAAGCAATGCAAAATCAGAAGGAACAGCCAAAACAAGGACAGAAACTTACGCAGCAGAAACCAAAACAAACAAAACAAAGCAAGAATGCTAAAACCGCTGCTTCAAGTAAAGTGAGCAGAGTGCCTAGCAAGGGCAGAAAGCCGTTTTTAGCCAGTCAGGGAAAAGCAAGGTTGACGGACAGCCAGGGTAAAACACGATTTGCGACAAGTCAGGAGAAAATGCTTCAGGGCAAAGCAAGCCTCAAAGCACACCATACAGCACCTGTACATCAAGTTCAGAATGCTACTGGAAATTACGGAAAAACTTTTGGATTCAGTAAGATAGTGGGCCAGTCAAAACCACATTATGTCACTGGAGTACTGAATAATGGACTCAAAACGATTGTCGAGGATAATACACATCTCATGCATATTGGGCCTACTATGAAAATTGTTGAACAAGGCAAGCAAGGAGGAGTGATTTATAAGAGCCTGGATAGCCCTCCAAGAGCAAGTCAGACAGGCATTGGAAGAAATTTTGGTGGGTCTGTTGCTAAGAAGCCGAGCAGAAAGTATCTGATGCATCATGGGTATAATGGGATATTACCCAGCAAGACTTTCGTGGATTCAAATGAATTTGCAAATCCAGTGCATCAGCTTCATGTCCATGGGGTATCTGCGTATCATTCTTACAAACCGTTGCCAATTGCTAAAAGCATGGGTCAACAGAGGCAAGTAAAGGGAATGCAGAAACCGGTTCCTGGAAATAATGCAGTTGTCAAAGAAATTCCTGGAAAAAGTTCGAGGAAAATGAGCTCAGCAACTTTTGATCTTGCAACTGGAAGAATCATCGAGACTGATTTAGGAGATAAACAGGCTTCCCTGACTTTTGTATCGCCGAAGCAAATCGTGGGTAACAGGAAACTTGTTTCAAAACAGAGCAACAGGAAAGCTGTCTCAAGGAAAATCAATACATCGCCTATCAGTAAGAATTCTAAGCCGTTCACCGTTGCAAAGCAAAAGGCAACTAATACAAAGCATGTTGCTGCTAAGCCAAGTTATACCAAGGAACAGAAAATTAATGCATTTAGGCCATACCAAACTAAATCACACCAAAGCTTTCACGGGCAACCACAGATACCTAAAAGTTTGCAGAAAATGCTCGATGCGAAAGCACACGGCATTAAGACTTCAAAGACAAAGCCGTTTGTGCCTAGGAGACCTGCACCAGTGGCCCAAGTGCAACAAAAGATTCCCGAGAGTTTACTTCGAATAATGAGTCACAAGAAGTTTGTTCATCCTGCGAAGCCAGTTATGCGGGTGCCTATCAATGCGGTTCGGGAACAACATAAGATTCCGGATAGTTTGTTGAGGATGCTCAAATCTAAATCGAAGAATCTAGGCCCAAAAGAACCATGGGCCTACACTGTAAACAAACCAGTAAAAGCTGCAGTGGTTCACCATGAAATTCCAAATAGTTTATTGCGAATTCTGAAATCTAAACCCAAGACTGATTTGAGTGTTAGCAAGAAATCGCCAATGAAATACATGCCACATAAAGAGGTCCAAGAAGAGCATCAAATACCCAAAAGCCTTCAAAGAATGTTAAATTCAAAACCCACTCACCCTACAAAACCAGTGGCTTCAGGACCAACAGCCAAATTTATGACTCAAAAACCATACAAGATAACATTAGGAGGACACCGAATACCGTTTAGTTTATTCAAGATGCTCACTGCGGAGGCTCAAAGTGGCAAGGACCCTAAAATATCAAACTATTTAACCAAGACACCATTTAAGATAACACAAGAAGTTCACGAGATTCCTGAAAGTTTGAGGAGGATGCTCAACGCGAAAAAGCAAGGATTTGTTGACCAAAAGCTGGTAAATACTGTAAAAAAAGTCGTAACACCAATGCATAGCCCAATACAAACAGGGACCACAGTATCCTACGCAGGACCTCAGGAATTAGGCCCTCAGACACATGGCTCAGCAGTGAGCAACAATGAACAGACACAGTTGGGAAGCTATCTGCCTGCTTCTGCGACAGCTTTCCACGTACAGGGGCCTACTATTTCCTCATTTGCACCTACACCTAAACAGGACTTTGCGTCACAAGTAGAATCACAGAACTTAGCTCACAACATTGGAGAAAGTTCGCTGTTCAGTCAAGCACCCACACAGCCTATTCAGCTTGTATCATCCTTTGCTGGAAATGTAAACAGCCCTCGAGCTACATTAATGTCCAACACTGGATATGGTCCGGAAAGTCCTGGACAGACAGCAGGGCAAGGAGCCATTGGCTTCTCCTCACTCGAAACCTCTCCGGCGCCACTTTCAGCAGTAACACGAACCACAGTCGCATCAAGGTACCCAGAAAGTAGCACCACAATGAGAGCATTGGTTGTACCAAACAATAAGGTGAAAGGGCCATCTGCAGCGAAGGTGGGTCCTCCGCAGGGTGTCAGTGGAATGCCTGCTAAGCCTTATATGGTCACTGTTATGGAATCAACAACACCCACTTCGTTTGATCCAAAATTGATGGGCAATGGTGAAGGGAAATTGGTTACTGCGGAAACGGAAAAGGATAGAGAAGGTTAGTTTATTGATGTATTGTTGAGTCAAGTTATATAAATATTGCTCAATATCAAAATTCACTAGCCAAATGTTAAATCTTCTTTCAATCAAACTTTACGTTGTGCTAACATTTTAGCGGCCAATTTTTGAGGAATAGCACGATCTTGACTGTCAAATTAGATCTGTTATTTATCTTTCTATTTCCTCTTGCAGAATTCGAAAGATCTGCTCTCGAAACACACAACTTATACAGACGAATCCATGGAGCGAACCCACTGCATATGAATTACGGTATGTCAATAGCAGCAGAGAAATACGCGAAAAAGATAGCAGAGCTTGGAAGATTGGATCATTCCGGTGTCGAAGATGGAGAAAATATTGCAAGTGTTTGCAGAAAAGGAAAATCATTCATGTCTGGGCCTGAGGCAACTGACGTTTGGTAAGAAATCCTTCATGTTGCTGATTTTCCTTTTTTGTTGGAAAATAACTTTCAAGCTCCCCCTAGATAATTTTTGGGAAATATAAGACAAAATATTAGTTTTGCCCATATATTTCCTAAGGTACAAATTCATAGAATCTGATTTAAACACAGGCATGTTTTAAGAAGGCTAAGAAAGGTCATAGAAAAATATCCCAAAATAATTCCGCTGAAAAATACACAAATATGTGTCATGAATTGAAAAAATTAATTTCCAAAATTTAGGAAGGTCCATGCCAATAAATTCAGCCGATTGAAACTGTAACGAAACGGGAATATATAAACACATAGCTAACACTTTTTCTCCGTTTTATCTTCTTCAACCTAACTTCACAACTTCGTCTTCAACCTAGTTATCGTTCTCCCTCAAACTCTCTCACTCTACGCCCACACATTCTCAACCTAATCACATGCTTCTTCTAAAATACGACGCTCGTTCCAAAGCTCTCGCGTTTCTCCTGACCCCAGGGGGGTACTCCCTAACTTTCAATACGGGGGGGTTCCATGACACTATTCCTTTGCTGACCCCTAAATATTAAG
>REGL01000431.1:79128-113984 GCA_004194395.1 Aurelia aurita complex sp. Pacific | reverse complement strand
TTAAAGAAGTATGCCAATGCCACTATGGAAGACATGGAAGGTAGTGATAGTCAACTAGCAAGTAATTTTGCTGCCAAGTTGATTGAGCAAGTGAAAAATGCTAGAAATATTAACGATTTAGAAAGTAAGAGCAAGACTAACGGGGGGTTGACTTCAAAAGAGGACATTGATGCTGCTAGCAAAGGGTTCCAAAACATGGATGAATCATTCAAGAAATCAGAGCCGACATTACCCCCGGGCTCCAAAGTTACTGCTGTTGGAAAGTATTTTAAGATGAATTCAAATCCTAAAGCAATCGAGTCAGGGAGTGCGAGAAGTGGAGAGAGCCCCGTCGCTGCGGATATTTCGTCAAAAGTTAATCAGGCAATCCAGAAGCTCCAAAGTGCTGCTGAAACTGTCAGTAAAGTAGCTGCTCAGCCTAACCTCTCAGGAGGTGCACCACCTGTCCCAGCTGGTGTTGCGGATTCAGCTATGGATGGTATCCAAGCAACGACTTCAAACGAGGCTATGGCAAAATTCGCGGCAAATATGATCGCAGCTGCTCCTGGTGGAAAGGCTGCGGCAAACGGCCCTGCAAAAGCCGGAGGAGGACCAGCTGATATTGCGATTAATGGGCCAGAGAAACCGGCAGTGAACCCTGCAGCACAAGGAGCTCAAGGCGGTCCTTCACTGAATGGACAAGCGCCACCTGGTGGCCCAGGAGGGAGCCTCGAAGCGGCAAATATGGCTACGGTGAATCAACAAGCTCTAAGCAAAGCTGCAGAAGATAAGAAAGCAGCGAGTGCTGGATACAGTCCAACAGGTAATCTTTTAAACCCATGTGCAAAATTTTTACCGTGATGTTTTCTCCAAGCTATGATACGTTGATTTCTCGAAAAGATCTCTCAAAAATTCTACCAAAATGCCAGAGCAGGAAAATTCAAAAGAGACTGTATTTGAACCTTTAGTTTGCCATATTATTTCTTGTTGTTCTTCACATCATTTTTTATGTGCTCATAAGATAATTATAAATACAAAAAATGCTACGCAAAGATACCACAAGGAGCATGGAATTACATAACAACCTTGTGGCATTTAACAATTAACTTGAAATCTGTCTCAAAATAGATGTCAGGTGAAACAGTTCGGGCAGTTTACTTCATTTTATTTCAGCTGTAGAACAATGTGAGATTCTTTATGTTTTCATTCGTGATAATGTTTCTTTTGAAGGATTCAATTATATTCATATTAATTCGCTCCAGAGCTACGCACGCAAGAACATCTCCTTTTACCAGAAATATACGAGGTTGTCATGTTTCAGTAAGATGACTCAGCAAGATCGTTATCAAAATACTCGCTTACATCGAACATGAACTTCGTAAGAAGATGGAGATTGTGCTATTGATTAGTTTAAGTCATACGAATAGCGGGTCTTTTTTATCAATTCTTTTTCATTTAGGGTTTGCTAAAAATTATAGCTATAATTGCTAATTAAGGCCAACTATTTACAAAAATACATACAATGTTATAAAGAAGGTATAATTTACAATAAAAAACCTAAACCATAGTTCAAAAAAATTTTACTCGATCTGAAATTTGTTTTGACTTCATTCTTTCTCATTAGAACTGGAACATTCAGGTCTCAATGCCCACAACAGATTCAGGGCAGTTCACGATGCTCCTCCACTTGTCTTAAATCAAGATTTATCAAAAGATGCTGATGCTTGGGCCAAGCAGTTAGCCGGTATGAATTGCTTCTTTGATCTATTGTTAAGTTAGTTAAAGGAAAGTACTTCCTAAAAATTTGAGGGTATACTGCCCCTTGTGTCCTTACCCTGCCTCCTTCGTCTGAGGGAAGATAGCTTTAACGACTAAGCGAATGGTCGAAACAATTTCCTTGAAGTCGATGGTGCTTCAAATTTGACAGAGCTCAGAGCGCTTAAAAAGGCACACACAGATGGGTCACATGCGAAACCTGGAGATACATGTGGCATAGAAATTCAATTCAATTAGGTACAAGAAACCGAAGCAAAGCTGTAATGGCAGCAGTGATGTAGTGACAAGAAAATTGTAGTGAGCAAGACGCAACAGAATAAAACAAACTACCAACTTATTCAAATCTCCTATATTCCATGAATGTTTTTAATGATGGAAACGCAATCCTCGATAGTTTTCTGCACTGTATATAGCTTTGGCTACATGGCTAGGCCCATAATGAGTGGCTACATGGCTAGACCCAAATCCCTTCTGTATGTGTTTGTTTTTAGTAATTTGCTTTGTTTTTGTCTGTTTGTTTGTTTGTTTGTTTGTTTGTCTGTTTGTTTGTTCGTTTGTTTGTTTGTTTTCTTTCTGCAATTATGTGTCTTAAGGAAGCTTGCAACCAAATAATAGATTTTACATTGCCTTTCTTGGTTCTAAACCTTGCAAATCTTCACTCGAAATTGTTTGGTTGCAAGATGCCTTAGCTTGTAGCTCTGTTTGTCTGGTTTATATAATTGTACTTTTTCAATGTTTTTCTTCTTTTNTGCTGAAACTGTCAGTAAAGTAGCTGCTCAGCCTAACCTCCCAGGAGGTGCACCACCTGTCCCAGCTGGTGTTGCGGATTCAGCTATGGATGGTATCCAAGCAACGACTTCAAACGAGGCTATGGCAAAATTCGCGGCAAATATGATCGCAGCTGCTCCTGGTGGAAAGGCTGCGGCAAACGGCCCTGCAAAAGCCGGAGGAGGACCAGCTGATATTGCGATTAATGGGCCAGAGAAACCGGCAGTGAACCCTGCAGCACAAGGAGCTCAAGGCGGTTCTTCACTGAATGGACAAGCGCCACCTGGTGGCCCAGGAGGGAGCCTCGCAGCGGCAAATATGGCTACTGCGAATCAACAAGCTCTAAGCAAAGCTGCAGAAGATAAGAAAGCAGCGAGTGCTGGATACAGTCCAACAGGTAATCCTTTAAACCCATGTGCAAAATTTTACCGTGATGTTTTTCTCAAAGTTATGATTTGTTAATTTATCGAACAGATCCCTCAAAAATTCTATCAAAATACCCGAGCATGAAAATTCAAAAAAGACTATATTTGAAGCTTTAGTTTGGCATTTTATTTCTTGTTGTTCTTTACTTCATCTTTTTATGTGCTCATAAGATAATTACAGTTCACATTTGAATATAATTAGCAATAGAATGATCATGGATGCCAGTATATTATACATTAAGACTACTCAACGCTTTAAGTGAAATCTAAACAGCAGCTACCCCCCCCCCTCCCTCTTTTATTTTTGTTGTATATACTCTTTGTAATGGATTGTATATTGTAAGTGTCCCTCATAGTGGGAACACGATGACCTTGGGTCTTTTCCCGGTATGAGAGGCACAGTTGAATGTAAATATTACAGTTGTAGTTGTTTTAAGTTGATATAAAAAAAAGATAATTACAAATGCAAGTCTCAAAATAGATGTCAGGTGAAACAGTTCGGGCAGTTTAATTCATTTTATTTCAGCTGTAGGACTACATGAGATTCTTTATGTTTTCATTCGTGATAATATTTCTTTTGCAGGATTCAATAATATTCATATTAATTTGCGCTAGAGCTACGCACGCAAGAACATCTTTTTATACCAGATATTTACGAGGTTGTCATGTTTCATTGAGATGACTCAGCAAGATCGTTATCAAAATATTCGCTTACATTTCATTCATTTCATTTTCATTTTTCATTTTATAAAATTTGTACAGGGTAAGTATTCAACGTATAATACAAAGATTGATTTACAAACTGCCCTGTTAAAAAGAAAGAAAAAAGCAACTTACAATATCAAGATGAAAACTAATATATAAGTATTAAAAGTCAAAAGGAAAAGTGTGATTATGTACAGGATCTGGCATTTTTCAAGGACGTTTTGAAATGTGTGAAAGTACTGGCCATCTTATTTTCTCTTTTTAGTTTGTTCCAGAGTTTGGCCTCTCTATATGAGAAGCATTTTTGGCCACATGCGGTTTTTAGCAATGGTACATAAAGGTCTGTGCAGGTATTACGAAGCTGTCTAGTGCTGGTTTCTGAACATGAGCATCGAACATGAACTTCCTAAGAAGATGGAAATTGTGCTATTAATTAGTTTAAGTCATACTAAACTGAAACATATTTATACTAATCATACTAGTCATACTTTTTCATTTAAAGTTGGCTAAAAATATAGCTATAATTGCTAATAAAGGCTAGCTATTTACAAAAATACATACAATGTTATAAAGAAGGTATAATTTACAATAAAGAACTTAAACTATAGGACAAAATATTTTACTCGATCTGAAATTGGTTTTGACTTCATTCTTTCTCATTAGAACTGGAACAGTCAGGTCTCAATGCCCACAACAGATTCAGGGCAGTTCACGATGCTCCTCCGCTTGTCTTAAATCAAGATTTATCAAAAGATGCTGATGCTTGGGCCAAGCAGTTAGCCGGTATGAATTGCTTCTTTGATTTATTGTCAAGTTAGTTAAAGAAAATTACCTGCTGAAAACTTGAGGGCACAGTGGCCCTTGTGTCCCTACCCTGCCTCCTTCGTGTGAGGGAAAATAGCTTTAACGACTAAGCGAATGGTCGAAACAATTTCCTTGAAGTCGCTGTTGCTTCAAATCTGACAGAGCTCATTGCACTTGTATCTCAGAGCTCATGGAGATACATGTGGCATAGAAATTCAATTCAATTAGGTACAAGAAGCCGAAGCAAAGCTGTAGTGGTAGCAGTGATGTAGTGACAAAAAGATGGTTGTAAGAAAAACAAAACAGAGTAAAACAAACTACCAACTTATTCAAATCTCCTATATTCCAACTGAGCCATGCAATGAATGTTTTTAATGATGGAAAGGCAAGCCTCGACAGCTTTCTGCACTGTATATAGCTTTGACTACATAGCTAGGCCCAGTCCGACCGGATGCAAAACGAGCGGGAAATGCTTTGAGATTTGATAACGAGACCCATCGGTGTGCGCCTTGATCGGATATGTTTTAGCATTTAACTTGCTATTGAATTAATTCTTATTTCTTTCAAGATAGGCTGATCTTCAGCCTAAAGATGTTTTACAAGCAGCATTGCATCATTTGTCTGATTGCCTCTTTCTTGCAGCTCTTGGAATGCCAAGGCGTTCACAATCACCAGATGGAGAAAATGTTGTTGAATCTTGTAAACCTGCAAATCAAGAAATGACTGCTTCAGAAGCTGTTGAAATATGGTATGATTATCATTTCATCATGATGACCTATTGCAATCTTCAATTTTTACAAGTGCCTGGCGTAAAATAGGATGATTTCATTCATACCAGTTTTGCTCGCACAGAGTCTAGAAGAAGGTCGGGCCTTCCTCCAGATTCCAATTCGTTAGTTAAACCTTCCTCATTTTATGAGTCGAACAACTAGATTTTTCGAACTCCTCGCTTTGTTCGTGACCATTGAGTTTATAAACCAGCTGCGTTGCTGCTCCAAAAAGTAACCCAACATTTTCCTACTGAGTCCAATTTTCAAGATTTATTACTTAATCGTTAGCAAAAAGCCTGAATTAGATTCTGGGATTTTTTTCCATTCTTTTTGTTTTCTGTGTTTAGAGCTATGTAAGCCAGTTTCTGAAAATTTTTGTTTTCGAAAACACTGAAAACCATAAAAAAAATCAATCAAATTTTCTTCTAAACACTCGGCATGAATGGACAAAGAGAAAAATTTGTCTAGGTGATTTAGGAATTTAGAAATTGATTGTTGTAATCTACTGCACGAGCGTGCTACAGTAGCTAACATTCGTAAACGATAGCTAAGAATCGCATACTGCTAAGCACCACAAAACCCATTACGAGAGTTACTTGGGCACTGTTGATAAAACGTGAACAGTAAAAATTGGAACGTGCTAGCGGTCAGAGAACAAATTCTAATCTCAGAAAATGTATTTATCGCAATGAGATCTCTCTAAGCATAGATCATGAACCTGAAATCATCATATGCTGAAGGGATGTTGAAACTAAGCCATGATAAATACCAGCTTATGACCCAGGTGTTTATTATGAATAGTTGCCAAGCATATTAACCAAATAATTGCTTTGATTATCATCTCTTTGCTTTTGATAAATTATTAAAATTAAGTGTGAAATCGCTTTAAGGTGATCATTATCCCAGAGATCATGGTGCTTGAGATAAATTGGAAGATAGACAGGGACCATGCCGGGACTCTGGAAACGATCTACTTTCTGTATGATACATTCAACTTGGTTCGCCAATGTATACACTGATATAGATAAACTAAAAAAG
This sequence comes from Aurelia aurita complex sp. Pacific, assembly GCA_004194395.1. Lineage (NCBI taxonomy): Eukaryota > Metazoa > Cnidaria > Scyphozoa > Semaeostomeae > Ulmaridae > Aurelia > Aurelia aurita complex sp. Pacific. The sequence goes on along the minus strand of REGL01000431.1, from coordinate 107,719 downwards.
CTATCAGTATAGCCAGCTTGTTTAAAATAGATAATGTATTGAGAATTTTAGGGACTTAGTATCCTAACTTTGCCTCAAGAGTTTTCGGACAATGTTCACAATGAAGGTTTTTAATAAGATACACAGCTTCACTGTACTGACAAGTAAAACTTTCTTTTCATCTTGGAATTAAACTCTTTGACAAGCGTTTTTTATATTCGGCAAAAACTAAACTTGTTCCCAATCGTAGTAAGTCATTCGTGAAGAATATCATGTTCCTTGATGCTGAGAATTTCTTGTTCGTTGATGATAAAAATCAATCGAATCGATATTTTTGTCAAAACTTTTCAATAGACACGAAGAGGAAATCCTTATCACATACAGGGTGTCCAAAAGAATCGTGCCCCATTTGTGTGGCAGTTGTTGCGGAGCCGTAGATCACACAGTAACATAGGTGAGGCTTCAACTGAGAGTTTGAAATCTTGTTTGAATCAATCTGGCAAGTAGTTGCCGATTTATGGCCAGACCTCCTCCACAGCAGCCAAACAAACGGGGCACAATTTTTTGGGACACCCTTTGGAGGAAATAACATTTTACCATAAAGAATTAATTGTATTCGTTACAGGTACAGTGAACTGTGCAATCCTGGCTACAATTTCCAGGCAGCCGAGATAACTGGAGCGGAACGCTTCTCGCAGTTGGTCTGGCAAGGCACTACAGAAATGGGAATCGGCAAAGCAACGCGACCAAAAGCTGACTTATTATGCACGTACATCGTTGCAAGATATCGCCCACCAGGAAATCAATTAGGTGACGTCAAGCCTAATGTCCAAGGTGGCAAGATTGATGCTAAGCATTTCTGCAAGCAGTTTTTAGCAGCTTCACGAATAGCAGGCAGGAATCGAATTCTTGATAATTTGCCAGTGAAAAGTGATAGGATGGAAGATGCTAATACTGTTGGGAGCACTTTGCATGCCGGGAAATCTCAGCCTGAAGACGAGATTGTTGCTGGTGGTGATGAGCCTGGGGCTGATGGGGCATCTAATAACAAAAAAGGTTCGTGAAATGTTCTTTCAATGTTTGCCTCAGAGTTGAAAGTTTTAAAGTTTCATTTATGATTTACAGCAAGGTGAACAATTTTCCGTTTGTTCCATAATTTTGAATTTCTTATTGATTATCGATCAAAACATCTACCTCGGGCATTTTATTTATTTGGCTCAGAAGCTGAGCAGTAAGTGTTTTAATTACACCCAAAAAAGGAAGAGAATTGAATCGCCTCCCAGTTGGCTTTTGAAGCAAACATATGAAATGCCTGAGGCAGATATGTAGATATATCCTTCTTCTTTCCATATATGCTCATGTTTGCTCTTAAAAACAATTTTTGGAATGCACAACGATCGCGCTAGCTACCTGGGTTTCAGAGCAAATTTTGCGGCTTTGATTGTTTTGAGTTTATGGTTGACAGAATTTCCTTTGTCTGCAGTCGCTAATCGCTTTGAATTCAGGTGTCAACAAAAGCAACTCGTGCTATTGTGTTACAAAATCTGTCCTTGTTTATCAATTGTCAATTTTTTGTTATAAGTGTATCAATATTCTTCAATCTGCAATGTCTTCTAAGATTTCTTGGGGCTCAGAAAATGTGACTCGAGCATTTAGTACCGTATTTTCGTATAGCTTTTTGTTATATTCAGATGAAAATTTACAGTATATGTTGCACAGTGCAAGCGTGAATTTCATTATGCAAAAGAATTTGGTTCCGAGAAGACAAGGCGATTTTCGGTTCTGAAGAATAGATTTCACACCTTCAGCACACCCAAGCAAAATGTCTTGGTTTCTCTGTTTATTTTGATTTGACTGAGTGTGCTCAGAGGTGTGGAATCTATTCTTCAGGAAAGTAAATTGCTTTAACTTTTCGGAGACCTGATTCTTTATTTACAAATTTCATCCCTGCGTGTTTCATCCTATTGCAAAGGTGTGAACTTCTTTGTCTCTTGATAACAGCACTATCATTCTTTAGCACAAAAAAGGGCAGACTTTCTAACACAATAGCTTCAGTTGCTTTTCATTGACGTCAGAATTCAAAGCCATTAGCAATTGCAGACAAAGGAAATTCTCTCAGCCAGGTATTGAAAGCAAACAAAGCCGTAAAAGTTGCTCCAAACTAGCAGGGCAAACTCTCGCCTTGTACACGCAAAAGGTGGTTTTTAAGAGAAGTTATGAGTTTATAACGAAAGCAGAAGGGTAAATCTAAAGATGTGCCCGGCGGATTTTGTTTATTTGATTCAGAAGCCGAGCAGAAGGCTTTGCAATTCTCCCAAATTTTGGGTTTAAATGAAACAATTACTACTCGGCTTCTGGATCAAATAAACACAATCCACTATGCAGATCTTTAAATTTATCCTCCTACTTTTACTAGTAACTCCTGATTTCTCTTAAAACCCACTTTCGCGTGCACAAGGTGACAGTTTGCCCTACTGACTTCAGGTAAACTTTTGCAGCTTTTGTTTTGATGTATTGGGTGAGAGAATTTCTTTTGTCGGCAAGCGCCAATTGCTTTGAATTCCCGTCTCAATCAAAGATAACTGATGCTATTGTCTTACAAAATCTACCTTTGTTTAGCACAAACTATACCGAATTGAGAAATCAAATCTTTTTCATCATTTAACAGTTCTGACTATTTTTCTTTCAATTTTTTTATTTGAATTTTAAGGGTGATTTTAAATATTTCTCTTTTTCTAGAATTCCGGAATGAGGCATTGTACACACACAACCGATTCAGAGCTGTACACAATGCTCCTCCATTGCAACTAGATGTAAAGAAATGTCAAGAGGCAGAGCAAATGGCGGCAGATCTCGCAGCTAAAGGATCTCTAATGAGGTCACGTGATAGTATTAATGGTCAGAATATAGCAATGACTTGTAATAATGATGGTATTGAAATGACTGGGGATGAAGCCACTAATAAATGGTAAGCCATTACCTTTTTTTATTTTATCTTGAAATTTTGAAAAATTGAGAAAGAGCTGAAAATGGGAGATTTTTAGTATTGGATCTGTCGAGGAGAAGTAGGAACTTGCTTGGCAAAGAATTTCATTTATGTAGTTTTGATGAATAATAATCCTTTTTGGCTTCTCTACAAGGAGTCTTGATGTAGCGTTATTTTTATACATTTTTCATATGCAAAGTTCAATTGAATGGCATTAGAGCTTCTATCATAGACCTTTTTACTTCTTCGAAAGAGGTTTGGATCGAGCGTCCAGATCTGGTAAATTTGGTGAAGGAAAACAAAAGCGTTCGACTATTCTACAAATGCATCAAAATATTGTTTGATTCAGATCTTTGAATAGCTAAAAGGTCTATGGTTTAGATAATAGCGTCTGTAAAATATAAAGATAAAAAATTCCAGTAAACGTTGTGTTATAAAATATAACATACGTTAAAGATTCAATTTTACCATAGCATAACAGTGGATTTAAAAGAAGTAATTCGACAGCCCTGAAGAATACCAATCAGTCGTTCAAATCTAAATAAATGATATTAACAAAGTGATACTGTATTCTAAAGATGCTGTACTTGACTTAATATCGTAAAGCAACGAAGACATATAATGTTACAATAGGATCCGCTACTTTTTGTTGACACCCAAGTACAAAGTGATTAGCGATTGCAGACAAAGAGAGTTATATGCCCGGTTGGTCAAGTCATAAACAAATAACAATGCAAGCCGCAAGAATTGCTCTGAAACCCAGGTAGCTACCTGCCTCGTTGTGCACTCAAGAAATAGTTTTTAAGAGCAAATATCAGCATATATCGAAAGAAGAAAGATATAACCAAACTTCTACCTCGGGCATTTTATTTCTTTCGCCTGTCAATCCGCTTCTGAACCAAACAAATAAAATGCCCGAGGCAGAAGTTTAGATATATCCTTCTTCTTTGGATTTATGCTCGTGTTTGCTCTTAAAAACCATTTCTGGGATGCACAACGAGCGAGCAAGCTACCGGGTTTCAGAGCAACTTTTGCGGCTTGCCTTGTTTTTGCTTATAAGTTGACTGACCAGGCATTTAATTTCCGTTGTCTGCAATCGCTAATCGCTTTGTACTTGGGTATCAATTCAAAGTAGCGGATTCTATTGTAACATTATCTGTCCTTATTTCGTAAGCTGATATCCCACTTTAGAAAATATCTCCGAATTTTTAGATTTTTCTTGAGAAAGCGAACTATGGCCACGAGGAGAAGCAATCAGATTGGTAACCTTGTCGTCACGTTCTCGATCACATCAGCAGTATTTCGCATTTTACAGAATTTGTATAAGTCACATATATCGGCTTAAAAGTTTTAAGTTAAAAAACATTAAAGTAATCATTTTGAAACTGTAAAATCCTTACATAAACATGATAACCAGTTAAACCCTTAAAACAATGCGCATTTCATTGCTTTCAGGTACAATGAAGTTTGCAATCCCGGATACGATTTTAAAGGAACATATCCATTTGGGGCTGCTCACTTCATGCAAGTTGTGTGGGCCTCATCAAAGAAATTTGGCATTGGAAAAGCAACCACCATGCTCGATAACATGTTATGTACATGGGTTGTCGCCCTTTATGAACCATCAGGTGCTATGAGGAATATGCAAGGAGAAAATGTCCTAATGGGACTGTTCGATTACCAGTATTGCGATACGTTTGGAAAGGGGGGAGGGGGCAAAGGAGCGTCAAGTGGAGCTATGCATAACAATGCTGATACTAAGATAAGTGCCCCTAACGCTGCGCAGCAGCCTGCGGGTAAACGCGGGCTATTGTATTCGGAGCAGGCAAAGGAGTTAGAGACAACTGGTTCCAATAAGGGAGCTGGTTCCTTATCTGAGCAAGATATAGCGAACGGAGCTTCGCGAAAGTTTATGAACTTAAGGACGCCAAATAGAATGGAAGATGGTTTAGTACAAATAGAAAATTCAAAGAATTCAGAACTTAAAAGTTTCACAAATAATAGTTTGAAAGCGCGAAAAGACATTAATCGAAAATCAGGCGCTGAAGAACGTTCGAAAACACATCGAAAATCGAAAAGAAAGAAGTCACGAAAGCACGTAAAGACATCGAAACACAAGCGAAATCATTTACGACGAGATCACAAACGCCATCATCATCATCATCATCATAAATATCATCATCTTAAACATCACAAGAAAAACAGAAGACGTGATCACGTGGCAAAGATGGCGCATCGATCGAGGTAATGGGCAGTGATTCAAAAAACTAGCCTCAGAGCTANTAATCGAAAATCAGGCGCTGAAGAACGTTCGAAAACACATCGAAAATCGAAAAGAAAGAAGTCACGAAAGCACGTAAAGACATCGAAACACAAGCGAAATCATTTACGACGAGATCACAAACGCCATCATCATCATCATCATCATAAATATCATCATCTTAAACATCACAAGAAAAACAGAAGACGTGATCACGTGGCAAAGATGGCGCATCGATCGAGGTAATGGGCAGTGATTCAAAAAACTAGCCTCAGAGCTAAGGTTTGCCTCTTTTTACGAGAGAAAAAGCACCGACCTTGCAGCCCGTTGCACATGATAGACCGTACATTTTTGTATGCAGATGCACGGAGCTGAGAAGAAAGAACTCTGATAGCTGAGTTGGAGGACTGATTCGCTTCGAAAGATGAAAGATGAGACATCGAATTAACTTTGGAGCGAACAAGTTATCAGTTATTTGAGAAGCTGCAGTCCTCCTAGACACGTAAAGTATACAATGGGGACAGTGAACCTTCGAAGTCCATGAACAACTTTTAAATGAGTCCTAATGTTAAGTTAAAAGTCTTGCATCATAAAACATGTAAGCAGACTATAAACTACGAATGATATCGGACATTTTCGTCGAAATTCAAATCTAAGAAGGGTCCCATGATAGAAGCGTTTAAAATTATCTGTAAAATAGCCAAAGGCTGCAATTACTTTTGGGGCCATCCAAGGTGCATACATTTACCCATGTCACGATAACATTCTGAAACATGATTTTGCTTTGTGCAAGAAAACTGTAGGAAAGTCTATAAGTTTGCAATATGGGAGCAGAAGGAATACTTTAAAGTGTATAACCTTAGAACATAGTCTTCTGTTAAACTTAAAGTTAGTTGACGGAGATAAATAGCTAACCCAAGGACTGCATATGCAGATCTAAAATTAGCCTATTGTATTTGATTATATCGACACGTGCGTGCATATGTTTTCGCAAGGGGAGGACTGATTCGCTTCGAAAAATGAAAGATGAAACATCGAAACGCGGGCTATTGGACTGGGAGCAGGTATTTCTTTGGATAGGTATTTCTTTGTCCCAAGATTTTCCCCCAAGGATTTTCCCTGTGATTTTTGTCGTTCAGTGCTTTAAACCACTTCAAAATTCAGTTAGGGTCAATTTAAGTTAAAAGGTATGGACAGGCATAGCACAAAGCCAATCAGAAAATCAACAGAACAAAACTCCATATTGCATAGTGTAAATTTATTTAATTAAAACGTAATTTGATTATTGAATTTTTAGATTTAGATTTGTAAAATATTGTAATATATATGACAATTAACTTGTATCAAGTAAAATGATTCTGTGCCTAATATACCATCAATTTTTCTTCCATATCTTCCTAAAACACTAATCGTTCTTCTTAATTTGGAAAGCGCTTCCTGAAGCTTGACATGGCATAACTTTCATGGCAGGAGTATTGCGAGAAATACGAAAACGCGTTTCGCTTCGTGTCATGTCGTTTTATTTTGTTTGCTTTCTTTTCTCTTAATAAATGTGCAGAAGATTGCAGAAAATCAGTTACAGCATCTAATCTAACCTTAAATACTCCTTGCTCAAAGATGCATTTTAAACATGCTGGATGCAACAAGGACAGATTTTCTAATACAATAGCATCAGTTGCTTTTGATTGACACCTCAATTCAAAGTGATTAGCGATTGCAAACAAAGGAAATTCTCTCAACCAATAATTCAATACAAACAAGGCAGCAAAAGTTTCCCCGAAACCAGTTGGGCAAACTCTCGCCTCGTGCACGCGAAAGGTGATTTTTAAGAGAATTTATGCGCTTCTAACAAAAGAAGAATAAGGGTAAACCTAGAGTTCTACGTGGCGAATTTTGTTTATTTGACACAGAAGCCGAGCGGAAGGCATTGTAATTATCTCATATTTAGGACTTAAATAAAATAATCACCACGCAGCTCCTGAATCAAATAAACAAAATCCGCCAGGTTGAGGTAGATTTAATGAAACAAAATTTGCCCTATTGGTTTTTGGGGCAATATTTGCGGCTTGGTTTGTTTTGAATTACTGGTTGATAGTTGAGAGAATTTCCTTTGTCTGCAATCGCTAATCACTACGAATTGCGGTGTCACTCAAACGCAACTGATGCTATTGTGTTACAAAATCTGGATGCTGAATGCTAGTTTTTGGCATTCTTTTTATTTTATTTTATTCCATTTCATTCGACTGTGGTAGCTATTTATTTTCATAGTGATTTCAAGATGGAAAGGCCGAAAATGTTAATTACAGTATAATAAGAAATAAAAGGCCAAAGAATCAATTGAGAATATCCATAATATTCATAAGGAAATCAAACCCAGGGAAAAGACGCTAGATTTGTTTTCATTGATGATATAAAAAAAGACGTTCTCTCAATAGTTTCTTTCAAAAAATTGTCAAGGAGAAAAAGCCTTCAAATTCCGTGGACCAATCCAGCCATTTTTGTTTAGCCAAATTAATTTCAACCAATCCAATGCATTCGATTTGCTGGATTGACCAATTAGAAGGCACCAGTCGATGACCTGGTTTAGTTTAAGCTGGTTTAGCTTGCAGTTTGATTGGAGTATTATAAAAATATTGCAGACATGAACCATACATGAAATTTAATTTTAACTCTGAGCATCGTCGACCAAATTTTCTTTAACCCATATGTCACTTCGACATGCCTTATCGTATTAAGAGAAGATCTGAAAAGACAGATGCTTGCAATGCGCCTTTCTCGTCAGGTGATTGACTGAAAAGTGACAGCACTGTCCAAACTTGGCTCCATTCTAATCAGCTTTAACATCACAATATGGAAATGCTTTCATAAACGATTGATAGTAAACTCGGTCATACCTTCTTCGACCTCTTTGGTCTATAAGACTGCGCTTGCTCAGTTTTGTACTGACAGCTTCGGGTTAATATCTTCTGGTATTGTCCTCGGAAGCAGTTACTATTTGCTTATTCCCGTTTCTATGTGATTAAGAAGTCCACCCAAGAAGCAAAAATTTCCATCATTTTTTGAGGTCAAAGGAAAATGTCCTTCTCGTGTAGTGACGGGAACGATACATACACATTTAATAAGAAGTGAGGTTTAGTATACACCCTTCCCGTTAATGTGTGAATATGAATTCCACCAAAAAAGAAACAAATGCAACTTTTTAGGTCAAGGGAAACTTTCGTTCTCTTTTAGTAACAGGAATGGTGTATACACATTTAATAAGAAGTGAGGTTAAGTGAGAAGGGCCATGTTTCTACGCTTGTTCCTCGAACCTCTTTGGGCTTGAGCTGCTCCAGTTTTGTCAATTTCTATAGCTGCAAATTCCTAAATTCAATTTCTTAAGTTAATCCAGAATTAGCTGTCTGAAATATCTTTTCTTCAAGCATAGAAAGGGCCCAGAGGAGCCCTTGCTGACGGGGGCACATCGAGCTCCAGCCCGGTAGCCCTATTGGCCAGTCCGCACTTGTTCACTATGGCGAAACAAAGCCTCACAGAGGTCTGCCAAATGCTCTTCCTTTTGAATTAGAAAGTTCAGAAGGCCTTCCAGATCTGCGAAGTCTGCCTTTTTCAGATTTTGGAGTCAATCAAACTCGAATTCTGAGCCTCCCAAGTATACCCTTTTCAGAATTGGTGAAATATCTTGCACTTTGCGCTGTAAATAAGTCACATATCGTCTGTCTACAGTTCGATCTCGTTGCATCATGAACGAAAAGCTAATGCTCAAACGCTTCTGATGATTCCAGAAATAGGATGGATTACTAACATTGAAAAGAATATAAAATTTCGAAATAAAATCTAACGACCAGATGTTATGTATTCAGACGAAAACAATTGCAAATAAAAATATGTTTTAACATTCCCACTGGGAAATTAAAATTGTGTATAACATTAATCTTGAAATTTAGCAATATTTTGATGAAATCGTAAAACCCTAACAGCTTGAAAATAAAAACCTTATCGGAGTTTGAATAAAGGAAACATTAAAGTCGCTACGTTACTCTTGTAGCTGCAGAATATTTTGATAATATCGAGAATCCCTGACAGCTTGAAAATAAAAAGCATAGCATGGTTGCAATAAAATAATTTTAAAGCTGGAACATGAAATGTTTTCTTAACTGGTGTTCCATTGTTAACATCTGCATATCGAATTTCCCTTTTGTTCTTGAGAGCCAATGAGACTCCAGGAAAAATGAACTTAAATATCTGTCCAATAGATTTTAAGTTTCAGTTCATAGAAATCAATACCTTTGGCGTTTGCAAGAATGGTAGTTTTAAAGATGAATGAGCTAAAACGGAGTGTGGTGTTGTTCTTGCTTCTATCAAATTGGAATTTGATTTTATCTGAAAAGAGATATGGAATGTTTGTTAATTTAGGAGCCAATGGAGAAAGCAATTTGATGTGTGCTCAAAAATGTCTTGCCAAAGAAGGCTGTATTTATGCCGCGAACGGAAGAGAGAAAGGAGGGTGTCGATTCTCTAATAAGCCGATACCTGGAGTACCAAATGGACAAGTAATGCGAGATGGTAAGTAGAATAGTATTCAATTGTCTTGAGGCACTTTTTACAGCCTCGTAGTTTACTTTAACAAAACAAGGCAAGTTAAACTTGTTAAATTACAAGCTTGTTGTTGAGGTAAAATAGAATTACGTTATTTGTTACGTTTACAAGGGCATTTTTTTATCATTTCTGGCGTTGATCTTGCATTGGAAAGTTATATTAGGGTACTTTTTTGCCTTGTCATTGAGGGTATTCCATTAGTGTTTTCATTAAAAGTTTATGCTTGGTATTCCAAGAACCTTACGAATCATTTTTACTTCGCTATTGGAAATAAATTTATAATCACCTCAAAGCTTGTATCTACAACTCTAAAGGTGAGTCAATAACAAGAATCCCTCCTGTTTGAAAGGTCACGGCTCCTTGGATATCAAGACAATGACATCGAAAACTATATAGTTTAATGGTAGACATATTAAAATCCATTTTAAGATTTATCTGACAGAAATCGGCCACTCCGTTCTGAAATTATGAAGGATTTTCTTGAGAAAGCCTCTTCAAGAAACCTTCAAGAACAAAATACATGAATACATGTGAGTGTCATCATTCTTAGGAAGGAAAACCAAGGAAAATTTGCTCATCGTTTTCACTCGTTTTTGCAGGTTTTGGAAGGCTCTTTCTGCAGAAAATCTCCATATCCCCGGGAAGGAATGACCGATTAAGCCGGGTAAATTACTGAACCTAATTTAACATATTGGCAATAAAACACGGCAGTTTTCAGTATTATTGCTTTGATATTCAAGGAGCAGTGGCCTTCCAAACAGGGATTCTTTTTTTTTACTCACTCGATATAGTAACCTAACGAAGAATAGATTCTCCTCTCCGTGATCAAATAAGTTCAATTTAGAAGATTCATCGTTCCATGATTTTTAAGAATCAAATTTTAGAGATATTTTACGTGTTAAAATATCTTTAGTATCATTACAGGTATCTCTTATCTACTCGTTCTCCTTTAGAAATATCCGTTCATAATTTATTTACTGTATTTTTAGGGCTTAGTATGATTTATCTAGAAAACAGTCATTTTTGTGCAACCGATCTTTATCTTTTAACTTTGTGTTATCATCGGCCAAAATTAAACAAAAGAAACCGTTTCTGCCTACCTCACCATTGTCTGGAAAATCATTTGAAGTTGTTTCCTGCGTTTTTGCTAAATAGAAGGTGCAGGTGCAAGCTCACTGAAAATTCAAACTTTAAATGAAAGTACTTCCTGGTACAGAGCTTTGAAAATCGCTAGAATTAACGGAACTATTTGAAATTGTCTGAAAGTTGATTTGAAATGTCTTTCCTGCGATTTTTGGGAGTAAAAGGTGCAGCTTGAATGAAAATTCAAATTTTGAATGAAAAATTGTCCTAGTACAAAACTTTAAAATCGTTTCCATACTTCCATTGACGGAAATATTTTCGGAGTGGCACCGTTACTCAACGCAATCTTTGAAGATTTTCATCTTAACGACAGATCATTCTTTGTTTGAATTTTAAATTCATATCTCCATTCTCCAAGGTTTTTATGCTGACTGCTTGGACGCAAAACATCGAGGAGTCAGTCAAAGTTCAATCGTCCTAATAATGCTACCTGTATTTCCAAATACAATAAAAGGATATTGCGATATGCAAACAGGTGAAGGAGGCTGGCTCGTAATCCAACGGAGGCTCAATGGTTTAGTATCATTTGATCGGCTTTGGAAAGATTATGTCAACGGATTCGGAGAGATGGAATCAGATTACTGGATTGGCTTAAAGAATCTACATTCGCTTACGAGCGGTAGAAGTTTTACATTACGGATTGATATTGTAAACGAAAGCGGAGATTCTGGTCACGCCGAATACCACTCGTTTGAAGTATCAAATGCTGATGACTTTTACCGCTTAACCGCTAACGGCTACAGCGGTAACATAGGGGACGGACTAGCAGATTCATCAAAACCAACGTTAATTGCGAATAATCAGAGATTTTCCACGAGTGATAAAGACAACGATGGTAGCCCTATGGTACCCTGTGCGATGCTGAAATCCGGGGGTTGGTGGTTTAATAAATGTCTTTATGGACACCTTAATGGACGATTTGGGATAAGCATTGGTGATGATAGGCACATGTCGTGGTTCCCATGGAAAAATAGATACGGGGATATCAAGTTTGTTGAGATGAAGATAAGGCCTTCTGGATGATGACAATTAGAACAGTATAACCTTGATGAGTAATAAGATACTTTTGAATTTTCTGATCCATGCACTTGTGTCTGTGTAAGGACACTGCGCAGGTGAACACAGCTTGGTCATTAAAGCGCAGTGCAGCATCAAACACAGGGGAACAAACATATCGAAAAGGGAGAAAAGGAAATTCTCTACTGCTCAGGGGCGATGCCAGGGACAGAGCAGGAACCACAATACATCGTAATTTCATATAAAGTGTAAGAGTGGATTCGTAGTTCAAAAAGTTCAGCTGACAATCAGACCTGCTTGTAAGGTAATAGTACATATACCACGGGTTGTGGGACAAATCAGGAATCAAGAGTAACTGGATTTTGTCATAGAATCATTATTATTTAAATTCTTTTCAAAAGGACATGTTTTTGCAATGAGAAACGTTATTGCCAAGCTGAACTGTAGTGAACTTCATAAATCGCTTTGCAGTTTAAACTTATGTAGAAGGTAATGTTAAATTTTGCGATTTAATAATGTAGATTTGTGACTCAATAAATTCTTGTGAGTATCAATCGTTGTACACTGGAATATCTGGAAAAATACTGTCTAAGTTAACAATAAGCTGCATCTTTAATAAAGATGGTAGAAAATAAAGAAATCGAAGAATTTTCAAAGATGTTGCTTTTAGATTTTGAAATCTTTGAAAAGTTATATTCTTGAAACTTTGCGATACCCGGCGTTGGAAAAAAAGGGGCGAAAATGATACCCGGGAAGGAGTGCACATCCCGTCAGCGAAATATACTCAGTACACCCTCCCCCCTGGCTTTAAAAGTCATGAAATATGTGTCAAGAATCAGCTAGCAACCGTTAAATTATCGATAATTGATTTCGAAAAAGGTTATGTTTTCTTGAAGGACACAGTTATGAGCTGCTTCAGCCGCATATTATTTGGTAAATCCGGGTAAATCCAAATCAATACCCTATTTTTGACGCAACTTTATAACCAATCAGTAAATAACAGCTACTTGAGAAGTCGTTTCGCGTCAAAATCCTCACTTAACGGCAAAATCAGGTGCGACTAAATCACAATTTACCGGTGCAACCATTTTTAAACCAATCCATGAACAATTGATCTGGTACGGGTCACCGCACACGCACAGAGAGAATTCATAAAATAGGTAAACAAGAAAATAGAAGAAAACTTCGACAAATAAGCACCATGTATCAACAGAAATAAACAGAACATGGAATCGCTAAATTCATATTTATTTTCACTTCTTATAATTGGATGTATTTTCTGTTTGAATTCTGCGCTTTCTACGCCAGAGCACCAAAGTTTCAATGAGTTTGCAAAGGAGATGCTCGCTCGACACAACGAGCACAGGAAGATTCATAATGACGAAGGAACTGATTTGATTTTAAGCAAGAAATTAAACAAAGAAGCAAGCGATCTTGCAACGGCTGCAGCGAGGAATAGCGATGTCTTGGAGAATCCTGGGCCTGGTCAAAATATATTCATGGCCTGTTCGACTTATAATAGAGCTCTAACTGGAAAAGAGGTCACAGATAGCTGGTAGGTTGTTAAATGATAGTTTGTTTTGCATAATGAAGCTAATAATCTGTAAAACTATCCATGTTATCGAGTTCTTTGTAAAGAAATTCGTGTCAATGTAACTGGAATTTTATCGATGAGGCTGATTTAGGAGGCTGTTTTCTTTCAAATAATATGAAACAATATGGCTATTTAGATGCTACCAAAAATCATTATAGGTAGCGCAAAAATATATTCAGAAATCCCGCTTTGAAGGCATGGAAGCAATATAACCTTGCACTTGACAACATACGACACGATCCAAAGTTACTCTTGTTGGGTAGTTCAGGTCTCTGAAGATTTTTTACAATAACTTAACGACTGGGCATTAATTCTTGCTGGGGAGGGGGTGGAAGACATTTACAAATATTTGGTAGAACTTGTGTAAACCCTCTCTGATTTTTCTGAAAATTTTTGTGCCCGCTCAGATATTGCAGAAAATATTTTCAGCCCCCCTCCAAGTACATGTATGTATGGTAATAGTACTATACTGTCTTGATTTCAATTGCATCAAGATTTACATCGTCACATCTGGTGATATGTGAGAAAAAAATATTGTTTCAAATGTGATGCGGAAAGAGCAAGCAATTGCATTTAAGAACAAGAATGAGCTAGTGTTAGATAGAAGTAAACTTACTTCCTGAAGAACTAGCCTTTTAGAACTCTACAGGACTTACAGTACAGTAAAAACCTGCATAAAAGAGCAAGTGGATTAAGAATACTCAGGCTGAAATTTGGTTTGAAAAGTATCATAGACATAAGAACACATTCAACCTGAAAAATGAAAATTGTTCTTATGTAAAAACCTGGATGGCATGGGTTACTGAATTAGTTACTGTCAATGTGTTTGAACTGTGCTAAATTTTGTACTTGAACATTATTTCATCTGTTCAGTGTTGGTGGTCTTGTTCAGTGTTTAATTTTAGAAACAATTTTAAGAACACCTTAAGAACACTTTCAGCGTGATTTCGCAGAAAACACCGGATAAATAAGAACAAGATCAGCCTGAACCCCCAAAACATGTGTTCTTTTATGCGGGTTTTTACTGTATCTCAAACTTTCTTCATACCCCCCTCCTAAACTGTGTGCTATTTTTCGTCCCTTAGGAGCCTTATGAAGGAATCTGCTTTTGGAGTTTTATGATGCAAGCTGCGATCTTTTTCTAAAGTTGTAAAGCCATGTTTGGTGTACCTGAAAAAATATTAGGAATGTGTTTCTCGCATCATGTATCCTAATGATTAATCAGTCTTATGCTATCGTGCAGAGATAGGAAGCACTTTCAAATGAGTTTCCTAATTTCAGAAAATCTAACTTGAATTTTGACACTTTGCTCTTTATGCCATCAGCTAATTTATTAGTCAGAACAATTCGTTTCAGAAAATACCTGAGCAGTGGGCCTAAGTACTGTCAATAAGCAAGCCAAATAGTTTACAAATTTTGATGCTTAAACTTTGAATCAATGAATTCGTCTTTATCTAAGTTCGCTGCCTCATTTTTATTATAATTCCATTCTCACGCAGGTACGATGAAGTCTGTCATCCAAATTTCAAGTTCTCGAATCCAGACAACAAACAAGCACGCAGCTTCACGCAAGTCGTGTGGAAAAACTCGAAAGAATTAGGAGTTGGGCATGCAGTAACGAGGAAAGAGCACACGATGTGCACGTATGTAATTGCTATTTACAAACCAAGTGGAAACGTTTTGGAAAATTTTGGAGAAAATGTCTTGCAGGGGAAATTTAAAAAAGAAGAATATTGTAAGAAGCCTAACTTGGAAGGCGTGGATATGAAAAGGACAGGTTTGAAGGAGAAGAAGAAATCTGCTTTCAAAGGTATGTTGAAGATTTAATTTAGCTTCAACTGAAAATTTTGTAAACGACACCCATCGCTATACCAAAGCAATTTTTACAGTAGTCTGTGATTAAACCTCCCTTCAGTAAATCATTTGTATATTTTCTGAGAGAAGACCTCGCCCTTCTCTCAACGCTAGAACTTTGTAGTCATTCGTCCAATTAAAGGGGCTCCGTCTCCAAATTTCGGTCGAAACGATGATTTTGCAGTTTTTTGATGGGCAGTATCACACGGATGTTTACCTGTTTTTTCAAAAATAAAAGCGTCATTTTGAAGATAAATCTTTGTACTTTACAGAGGAAAAAACCAAACATTCATATCTTTTGCGATTGCTTGGATGTAAGTGGATCTTTAACGAGCATTTTTTGGTAGCTAGGGTCAAGCCACCAAACAAACTGCAGAAAACAATGGAGAACAATGGCCACGTGCGGTGTCTACAGTTTTGTTTACAGTTTGGCGACTACTTTCTTCAAGGGCCAGGATCTTAACTTATGATTTAAGGGCTGATGCCGTCTTATTAGAATCAAATTCATCTTTTGAGATGACCTTTTTACCAGCAGATTTTTGTGCAACTTTTCAACTTTGTCTTTGAATCGCCAGGCATGCTTATAGTCTGTCTCAGAGCTTTTGTCTCAAGAAAAGTGAGGGCAGATGAGGTTGGAAGTGAAGTTTATCTTTCGAAAAACGGTAACTATTAGTTCACCAAAATAACGACTGAAGTTGAGCTTCGTTTAAGTACAGAAACAATTTCAAGATATTTTTCAGAGAAATGTATAACTTATTTTTTACAGGCAAGAACAAGAACAAGAAAGAGAAAGTTCAATTCAAATTAAACAAAAATCCACAAAAACCAACAATGAGTAGACGAACATTATATTACAAAATTCCAGTTAATTTCGTTACTGCTTCCGACACCGGATCAACAATTGTTCTTCCAAGAGCACAACAGTTTCGAGAAGATTCCGCTTATAGAAGATCAGAACCTATGCAGCCTGAAAGTGCACCGTCCTTTGACCCCGATTCCATTAGATACAATGAGCTTGGAAGTGAAAGGTCACAGGTGAAAAGTGCAGAGGTCAAAAGTGCAGAGGTCAAAAGTGCAGAGGACAAGGGTTACCTTGCTGATGAAAATAGTAGCAGTGAAAATGGTGATGTACAGGCTGATTATATCAGAGAACAATTAGATCAACAAAGGGAATCGATTTCTGCTGAAGATAAAGCGAGATTGTTTCAGCAGAACTTGCAACAGCAGGAAGAGCAAGATGTGCCTGCGTTTGAAAATTTGCAAATGGTGAATCCTGAGAGGAAAACAATCGAAGATGATTGTAAGTTGAATCAGAAATATTTCAGAATTATTTTAGTTTTTATAGAAAGTAAGTTGACAGATCTCAGTATCTATCACAGGCATGTCATGCATCGAACTCACAAGCTGCACATTGAGCAATAAATGTTTTAGCTTTCCTGGAAAACAGTCTGAATTTGTCTACTTTCCAAAGAAATCTGATGATGACTTTTTGACTGTATGCAATAATGACATACGGTCGTGAACCAACTCCAATCAAACATGAATCCTTTATTCAGCCTGCACGAATCCCTGATTCAGATGCAGTCTTGATTTGTTTACACTCGCTACTTAGCTAATCAGCCACAAGAATCAATTTTTTTCGATGACGTACGTGAACCCCTTTGTTCTGGCAAAAAATAGATAAATTCTACTAACATTTCGAAAACCCACTAAAGATCACGTGATTTTACTCTTGAGGAACCTTTCTTTCATACAAGTTGAGAACTTCGTACTATGAAAATCTTGACACGGGTAACTGTATCAACAGATGAAGAGATGATTTCCCAAGTGTATGGTCACTTGACTTCAAGTTGAGTATAAACAATTTTAGCTACATTTGTCTATTGAAACCTATTAAAAGTTCTATTGCTCTATTGTTGATAAGTATGGAGATTTGCCTCCTTCACGGCGGGTGGGATAACCCCCCCTCGCCCCGCAGAAACGATGCAGCCTGTGATGATTCATAGAATATGCAAAACTCTATTTATATTTTGCATAACTGAGATGATGCCTTCTCAGTTGCAACCAAAATGCAAAAATAATTTCAAATCATTTCAAATCATCAAATCAAATCATTTCAAATAATTTCAAATAATTTCAAATCATTTCAAATCATTTCAAAATGCTAAAATACCAATATGCTAAAATCATTACACTTATTTTGTTTTACAAATGTTATGAATTATTTTCATAGATGCAGTAAACAAAGCAGCATTGGCAATCCACAACGCACTTCGAAAGATTCACAACTCCCCACCATTAAAACTGAGCCCAAAAATGAGTATTTCTTCTGAAAATTACGCAAGATTCTTAGCAGAGAGCAACAGATTTGAGCATGCAAAGAAAATTGGTGAAAATCTAGCATTTTCATGCAATAAAGAAGAGAGAATACCTTCGGTTGCAGAGGCAATCAAAGACTGGTAAGGGATGCTGATACAAAGATTTAGATCCATGTTTCTGTCTTTCTGAAGTTCAACCCTCCTTGTCATACACACAAAGAAATGTTTTTGGCACTACCGATAATTTTTGTGAACTTTTACATGTGACTTTATCTGTTTACATTGCAATATAATTTGGTAGGCCGTAAAAATGCAGTCTTTGAAGCACACAGTAAAATTAGTATATTCCATCGAGACAAAATTTGCGCTGGTCGCTGCGGTAAAGTTGAACAGTGATTTTTTTGACGTACATCATACGGTCTAGAGAGTTTTGCTGCAAAGACCAAGTATGGTCTAAACTAAATGTAGTTTTGCCTCCAATCTGATGCAGTCTTGATGTGAAATTGTCACTAAAAATGCGTCAATGAACATGGATGCTGTTGTTTTTGGCTCGTTTTTTATTACAAAGTCCAACTTTGTAATGTAAGAGGGGGCTCCAGGTCAGAAAGAAAGAAAGAAAGAAAGAAAGTCAGAAAGGAAGAAAGCAAGTCCGTCACGCTCGTTAAAACAATTGATTAACGTTTTATCTCTGCTAACTGGCACTGAAATAAAGAAAGCGCACAGAAAACGCATACAAGACAGAAGTTTCCCGCGATCCTATAGCAACATTTGACGTCGGCTTATTTCATGTTAGACAGATTTGACACCATAAGATGGATAAATCACCATGATTTTTTCCCTGGCACAACAACAAACTTACCCAGACAGAATTGGCACGTTCTTGTTTAGGTCTGCATCGCCTGAAATTGCATTCTATGACCATTCAATTGTGTTTCCTTTTACAAGAATTTCGTTGTTTTACTTTAGGTACCAAGAAGTGTGTCTTCGTGATTACGATTTCGATAAAGACCCCAGCACACCGGGCACTGCTCATTTCAGCCAAATCATTTGGCAATCAACAAAACTATTTGGTATCGGCAGAGCCATCATCAGACGTGGAGACCAAACATGTACCTACTTTNCACAACAACAAATTTACCCAGAATTGGCACGTTCTTGTTTAGGTCTGCATCGCCTGAAATTGCATTCTATGACCATTCAATTGTGTTTCCTTTTACAAGAATGTACGTTGTTTCATTTTAGGTACCAAGAAGTGTGTCTTCGTGATTACGATTTCGATAAAGACCCGAGCACACCGGGTACTGCTCATTTCAGCCAAATCATTTGGCAATCAACAAAACTATTTGGCATCGGCAGAGCCATCATCAGACGTGGAGACCAAACATGTACCTACTTTGTGGCCAGATATGATCCTCCAGGGAATTACATAGGCCAATTTGAAGAGCAAGTAAAGAAAGGAAGTTTCAGCAAACAAGTCTGCAAGAATCTAGACAAGATTATCAAGGAAGCGGTTGGAAATGTCGAAGGAGAAAATGTTGAACTTGGGACTAAGGTGAAACCTCCAACGAAAGAAAGTAAGAATAAAACCAAACTTCTCTCAGAGAATATTTTCAAACAACTCAAAGGTGGTGAATGTCTCATGGGATCAATTAATGGTAAGTAAAATTTATTTTTATCTTTGAGAAACAGTTTTTGTAGAAAAGTTTCTTGTAATATCGAAAGATTATTTCTAAATTTTCCGAGAGCTTTTCTTTGATAATAAGTGCTTTACAAACAGAACCAACGCAGCAAACTTTGTTTTGTGAACCAACATGAACATTTTATTGAAGTTTGGCCATCATTCGAAAATTGCTTGAAAGAGAAATCAAGATAGGAGAAAGTTTGAAAAACGTCTTGAACTGCTTTTCCTAAGCGCAAGTAAAATAAATTTGAAGCAATATTTGATGAGGTGGACATGCAGCCAATCATTAGCCTGATTACATAGTCACAGTTAGTGCTATTGATAGACTGATGGCAATTCAATATTAATTCAAAAAATTTGGAAAGCGTTGTTGTTGTCGTTGTTGCTGTTGCGATAACTGGGACTATGTAGTGAGTCTAGCCAAATATTGTACCGAACAAAGAAAATGTTGTCCTTCCGTGAGAAAGTGAGGCAATTTTGTCTTCCCATTTAAAGTGATGATTCTTCCTGTCATGCTCTACTGTTCTAATGTTTTTGTCGGCATGACCCAATCGAAGAAACAAAGATTTGAAACCTTTCAAGATCGAGCAATATTTTTTTTTTTTTTTTTTTTTTTTTCAATGGGAATCGAAAAAGTGGTGTTAAGCTCTCCCAATTAACCAGATTCGAAACAGACTATGTGCCCTAGAGGTTTTTAAATGCTTGAGCAGTATAGCACCAAAAGCGTTTGAACATTATTTTACAAGGAACAGCCACAAAAAGAATACCCGCAAAAACAACAAAAGCGTGGTCATTCCAAAAGTTAGGACAGAAACTGGACGCAAAACCTTCGCGTTTCAAGGAGCAACAATATTTAACAATCTGCCTAATAACTTACAAACTGAAACATCATTGTTGGAATTTAAAGCATCCAGCAAGGACACAAACCTAGACTTTTAGCCATTTATCAACTGTAATTTTAGTCTTGTAATATAGAACTTTTATTCTTGTAAATTTTTAACTTTATTCTTGTAGATATCAACTTTTATTTTGTAAAATACAGGTCTTTGATTGATAACAGTAATCTTATTTACTGAACAAATTAACCTGTATAAATATGAAAGATTATTATTATTATTATTATTATAGAAGCAAGGGAAAATTTTGTAATACAAAGGAAACAGGTTTCCGAAAAGACAAAGCAATTTGCCTTTCTGAAGAATAGGGTTCACACCTATGAATGCACTCAGTCAAATCACAATATGCAGAGAAAGCAAAACATTATGGTCGGCTGCGTTGAAGGTGTGAAGTCTATTCACGAGGCTGTCAAATCGCTTTGTCTTGAAAAGAACGGTACCCTTTGTTTTACGAAATTTTCCCTTGCTATTTATAGATTAATTCTATTTTTGTTTGTCTCATATTCTCTACAGATCAAGCACATTTTGCTGGACAAGCGTTGAAAGTTCACAACTACTTCCGAAAGATGCATAAGAGTTCACCTTTAGAAATAAATGAAGAACTCGTGAGACAAGCATTGGAATCTGTAAAACAAGCATGCATGAAAGCAACAAAAAGAGGCGAAATTGCTGGAAAAGTTGGAGAAAATGTTGGCACGGGATGTAATTTTCTCAATGAAAGAGTTAGTGCGGCTGAAGCTGTAACGAATTGGTAAGTGATTGTATTGCTCAATAGACTCTTTAGCTATTCTAAAATAGAGTCTGAATCGAACAATATTTTGCATCGAACTTTATCGAACCCTTTTGTTTAAAAATGTATAGAAATGTCACAAGCTCTCATTTAGAATTGTTAAAATGTCTATTGCAGTAGAATAAGTTTTGAAGCAGAAAAAATGATTGTCGATGAAAGCCATAACAATGTTCTTCCAAAGAAACAAGGGTGGATTTCGTGATATAAGAATTTGTTGTTTTTGACTGCTACGCCAGTGCGAAGTGGTTATCGATGGCAAACAAAGGGATCTTTATTCCAATTTGCCAAGCTACAAATTTGAATGAAACAAGACTTAAAACCTTAACATAGC
Source organism: Aurelia aurita complex sp. Pacific (assembly GCA_004194395.1). Taxonomy (NCBI): domain Eukaryota; kingdom Metazoa; phylum Cnidaria; class Scyphozoa; order Semaeostomeae; family Ulmaridae; genus Aurelia; species Aurelia aurita complex sp. Pacific. The sequence goes on along the minus strand of REGL01000431.1, from coordinate 86,274 downwards.
CTAAAACCTGGACGACTGACTAACATCAGCAGCATGCGAGAAAAATGGGCTGTCATTAAACGGTATTAGTTTATGATGCAAACAGAAGAAGCAAATCTGAACATCTAATGCGGGAACTTCATGTACCGAATTCAGAAGCAGCGAAATAATGGTTTGAATCCTCGAGAGGAAGGGGTAACTTAGTATTTCTGGTGGTATGGTGACGTGCCATTTTTAGGAGTAATTTTTTCAAAACGTTACTGAATTATGGGTATCACCTTCAGATATTTTACAGAATCATGAAAATCCTTTTGAGAAATTTGCGGAATTATGAGTCCTATTCTGGAGGAAATTTTGCAAAATATACGAATTGCAGGTAGAATTAATAATTTCCAGACTTATGGCCCTGATTTTCCTAAGATTTTGCAGAATCATGACCCTAACATTCTTCAAATTTGCAGAATTAAGGGCATCAGTCTTTCAAGCAAAATGGCACGTTCCCGTCAGACGACAGATGGAGATCCCCCACCCCCCACAAAAACAAGCAATAACTTCAATGAAGACAGTTTCGTTAAAAGGAAAATGTCCAATTGAATGAAACTTTTGTGATAAAATGAATCAGAACATTGTATAATTTTAATCTTATCAAGCAAAAATTGATAAATAACCATCAAAATTTATAATCTTTCCTACATTGCAGGTACAGACAAGTATGCGATAAAGGCTATCAATTTGGTGAAGAAGCAACGAAAATAGAAACCGCTAAATTCACGCAACTTGTTTGGAGGAAAACCACTAAGTTTGGTATTGCATTTGCTACAAAGAAAAGAAAAGATGGTCTATTTTGCACTTACATCGTCGCAAAATATTCTCCGATTGGAAACAACCGAGGTTCTTATGTAGACAACGTCCGCAGAGGTTCATTCACTCCGTCAATATGTGAAAGTTTGAACACTGTAGCATTCAATGCTGTGAATGACGGCAAACCAAGTGCAGCTGTCAATCAACCGCAAACCCCGCACAGCCATTGGTCATTTGTGCCCAAAGTAGCCAATCAGGTTTTGAATGCCGTTTCTCATGAAGCTGCTAAATACGTACCATTCAAATTCCCGACCTATCATGATCTGCCATTATTAAAGCCTGCTACTTTGCATGCTGGCCCGTTGTTGATACATCATAACAAGCGATGCAAGTTCACCGGAACACTGAATGCTGCCTGCAGAGGTTAGTCTGTTAGAACATACTGTAAAAATGACCTCCGTTTGTTGTGCTGCGTTGCAGAATGGGTTGGTTATTTTCTTCTGCAACTGTACCAAGGTTGTTGTAAAGTCTAACTTTGGTTTCAAGATATCATTGAATTTTTGATTGGCTGTTATCTTACAAGGTGTCCCAAAAGATGTATGCAGATTGATTGACTCCAGCGATGTGAATTTAGCTATAAGAAATGGCTAACCACTCTCAAAATGTTCCTCAATAGTTAACTTGAACATAGATACCTCGTTTTTTGGTATTGGTGCTTTGAGAGCAGAAATATTAATCTTCAAAGCTCAAATTTGCGTCCACCTGCAAACCAGAGCTTAGGCCTTTTGGCCTATGCAAATTCCTGAAGCACATCGAAATTAAGAGCTGAAATTAATGACAAATTAAGAAACTTCCCAATGTGTGACTAGGGGGTGGCTTCTGGAAAAAAGAATAACACAAGATCTAATATTGCTCAAATATTATCAAGGCTATCGCTGATTTTTACACTTTGCCTTAAGAAATTGCTTAGGCCAAAAGGCTAAAGCTCTGGTTTGCAGGAAGAGGCAAATTTGAGTTTTCAAGATTAACATGTCTGCTCTCAAAGTACCAATATCAACAAACGAGGTATCTATGTTCAAGTTAACTATAAAGGAACACTTTTAGAGCGATTACACATTGATTGAAGCTAAATTCACATCGCTGGAGTCAACCAAATCCGTGTAAATTTTTTTGGGACACCCGGTATGCACCTCATTAACTTGACAAATACAAAAATCCCCTTTCAGCTGAAATTGAAGATGAAGGATTAAGGATACACAACTATTTTCGAAAAGTCCATGGTGCAAAAGATTTGAAATTATCACCTGCATTAAGCTTGAGTGCATCACAATATGCAAGCACCCTTCTTCGGCAAAAGAATATTAGGAATTCAGACTCAAAAGCTGGTGAAAGCATTGCTGTGAAATGTAGAGAACCACTGACTGTTGGAGATGCTATCAAAACATGGTAAGTAAATAATTATTTTGTTTTTCTTTAGTTGATTTGTTATTAGACCTTTTAGCTGCAGGGGTGGACACAATATTTTAATTTCTGGGACCAAAACAAGTCTTGAAGCAAATTTCTGGGAGAATCGCTCCAAGAAAGTATCCATTTTTTAGCAGGTCATGATATGCAATGAATTGGGCAGAATTTGAAGGCTGATTATCAATCTTTCATCACAATCGAAAATTACGCTTGTTGGGCAAATTTTGTTTATTTTCGAGCTAACCAATTTCAGACTTATCAACAGCATCTTTCGTATAAATTTGCTCGGTCTTGTAACAGCCTAAATTTATATAATAATGCCTACCAGAAGAAAATCTGTAGCTTTTTACGTAAAATTAACTTTCCATTTTTTGCTTTCCTGTATTTATTCCTTTTCCCTCCTTCTTTTCATTCTTTCTGAGACCTGAAAAAATGGCTGGGACCATTGGTGCTGTGGTCCGCTATTTTTCCACTATTTTTCATAAAGTTTTGCAATCCGAAATTTCTTATGTTTAGGGGATTCCTATAGCCGTTTATTTGTTTCGTTTTGGGTTTTTCTCATCTTCGTACGAGCTAGATCTTTTTCTCGTTTGGGAGAGTTCCTTTCAGATACGTAAACAATGTTATATATAGTATCTTTACCTTCCCTTGTCCTAACGATGTATTTCCTCTTCATTTTTCATGAATCATTATTCATAAAGACTGTGAAAGGATATTTTGTTGCATGTTTTTACCATAACCTAATTTGAAAGAAGAATCTATTCTTCTTTTGTTCAGGTATAAAGAAGTGTGCTTATCAAATTACGACTTCACAGCCGAAGGTCTCCAAGGTTCAGGCCATTTCACACAAATTGTTTGGAAAGAAACCGAGCTCCTAGGCATCGGAAAAGCTACTGCAACTGTAGATGGCGTCCCATGCACTGTTGTTGTTGCAAGATACGAGCCTGCTGGAAACGTCATTGGAAAATTCAGGGCCAATGTTAAACATGGTGAATTTACCAAAAAATTTTGCAAAACGATTGATCAAATTATCGATACTCCAAAGGCTGATAAAGCTGACTCTTTTCAACCAGCTACTGGTCAAGTTTCCGTCGACACTGCAGGCGCAAATCCAGCAACTGTTGTGCAAGGGGCACAAGTACCTGCAGCCACAAGCCAAGGGGCTGCTGCACCGCCAGTCGTTCATCAAGGGGGTGCTGAGAATGTAGCTGCAGGGCAATCAGTGATAGGTCAGGAAAATGCAGGACAAGCTGCTACAGGGACAGTGGCTGCTGGAGAGGCAGTTACTGGGCAGAGTGCTGCAGGAGCGACGGCGCAAAGTGCTGGTGGACAAGGAGCTTCGGGTCAAGTAGCAGCGGGGCAAACAGCCGCAGACCAGGAGGCTTCAAGTCAAAATGCTCAACAGGCTGCCGTTCAAGGGGCTGCAGGACAAACGGCTGCAGGCCAAACGGCTGCAGGCCAATCAGCTGCAGGACAAACGGCTGCTGGGCAAGGATCCGCTGGTCAAGCAATCACTAGTGAAGGGATGGCTGCAGAAAGTGTAGCCAATCCAGCAGTCAAATTACCCAATAAGAACAAAGGCATAAATCCGAAGGCAGCACAAAAGCATCCTTCAAAGACAATGAAAGGCGAAACAAAACCAGGGGCTAAACAGGAGGGCAAGAAGCCGGTGATTCCGTTGAAGAAACCTGCAACAGTTTTGTCACTTGGACAGATGACTGCGAAATTGGCTTCACCAGAGAGTGAGTAGGCGTTAGCTAAATTAGCAAAAACTTCTTGGCAAGCTACTATAGATTTGCCTTATTCTCCTTTTGAAGCAACCTTCTTTTGTGTATTGCTTTCCCCCAATTATCTGCAGGACAAATGTCATTCGTTTTCTCGTTAGCAGAAGATTTATTGGCATTTTCAAAAACATACAAAAATGATGTTTTATTTCCCTCACATGTTACCAAACGAAGATTCTCGATAAGTTTAAAGTTAAGCAACAGTGTTGTTGTAATGGCTGCCCCAATTACTCTGTTATTTGAAAAGGACAATTTTCTATCATGTTTCCAACAGAGTTTTTACATCATATGTTATTTCATTGAAAATTCTCTTCCTTCGACAAAACTTTCTTATTTGATGATTTAGAGAGATTATCAAAACAATTGGACAAATGAAGGCACGCAGCCATCTTTTGTTCTTTTTTTAACTAAACGCTACATATCCGTCATTTTTTGTCTTTAAAACACAAAAACATTAAAATTTAAAACACTACTGACGAAGGGCACAGCCCGATACGTTTAGTTCCATTTTTCTATTGCGTTAGAAGTATTATTGTTGATGAGTAATCAGTTATTTTTGCTATTTGCCTTTAAAGGTTGGATTGATCTTCGAGGGAGTCGCGTTTGAGTTTAAGTCAGCTCCAAAATTGTATTTGAGGTGATTTGTAGATTGTTGCAATGTAGCCTGAGACTGTTTCTTTCAATTTCAGGTGCAACAAAGTTCAACAAAGAAGGCCTAAAAGTTCACAATGCTCTTCGAAATCTCCATGGTTCAGGGGGGTTAAAATCAACACCACAATTAGTAATGGCTGCACAAAAAAGATGTAAAAATATAATTGAAAGTGGCACAGTAACACAAGCAAGAAGAAGATCTGTGGAATCAAAGGCTGGAGAAAATATGGTCATTATGTGTGATGCTATGAAAACAGAGTATTCTGCAAAAGATGCCATTATGAAATGGTAAGTATCAGGGGCGGATCCAGACTACTGGATTGTCAAATCCTTGTATTTAGTTAGTAAGGTCCACGCCTATTTTAAAAGACCACACCCTAATATTTCGAATAACCTCACCTTGGAAGTAGCCAGAATATTTCCTGGATCCGCCCCTGAGTATCACTTATTAATGATTCCGGATTACATCAAGCAGAAGATTTACAGAAATTTAGTCGTCAAAATCTGATGGTGGTCAAAAATTTGAAAAAGAAACATGAAAGTCTTACAGTTATTTTCCGACAAATTTCTCTGAGTAAAAAGGATGGAATTACTCGAAATTTGGAAGAAATTAGGCAAAAATATTTGAGCTGATGTTAACTACTATTTCTTGAGAAACACCTAGGTATGACCAATTTCTCTTGGTTAGCTATTTGGTTAATAACTTGAAGTTTGCAATGGCAAATAGTGAGTGATAATGAAAATTGCTTCGATTTTTTATCTCTGAATCGATTTGAAGAACTTTCCTTGCGAATACACTGCAAGTTCTGGATGGAGAAGTCATCGGGTCACCCTTATGTAAGAGGAAGAACATTTTCATATCAGAGGAAGAAAATTTCTGGTGATTCTGAAGAAAAATGTTGTGGCACTGATATCGTAATCAGTGCTAGAGTAACAACCAAGAATTCAATTATAAGTGTTTTTTCTTCGATGTCTTTCATCCTTCACCAATATTGATCATACCTGTGATCTTGTTCCAGGTATGGGGAAGTTTGTGATCGTAAAGAAATGTTTATACATGGTGCATACGGAGGCATACCAAATCATTTCACGCAGATTGTATGGATGTCATCAAAACAATTCGGAATGGCAAAAACTGACTTCAAAGACAAAACATCAGGCGATTATTGCAGTTGTATTATGGCTCTTTATCAACCAGCTGGCAACTTTATTGGAAAAGTAAAGACGAATGTTAAGAAAGGAAAGTTCGACGAATCTACTTGCGAAAACCCTGACGAAATCTTGAGAGTTGCCGAAGCAAGATATGCTGAGAAGCAAAGATTAAAAGCATTGAAACAACAACAGGCTGCAACGGCACCCCCAGTAACACAAGCCCCCACAACGGCAGCCCCTACAACCGCTGCGCCCACAACAGTGGCGCCCACAACAGCAGCCCCCACTCAACCCCAAACAGCATCTGCTGGTACCACGGCTGGTCCCCCCGGATCCCCAGCGGAAGATGATGGCATGCCAACCCCCACTCCCATTACTGACCTCGATGCTAGCCCAACGCCAGCTACTCAGGTCACTTTTGAGCCCCCTACAACGCCTCCAGTTACCACGCCAGGTGTTCAAAGCACCAAACCGCAGGTAAGCACTCTCCCAACAACACCAGGACCCCCTGCTCCCCCTGGGGTCTCACCATCAGCCACCCCAAAGCCCCCAGGTGCTTTAAAACCAACAGCAGTAACTCCTTCAGCTTCCTTGCCAGCTTCTCAACCATCTCAAGGTACCACAGCAGGACCCCAAGCCCCAACTCAAGCTCCCGTGACTACGCAAGTATCCAGTCCTGCTCCACCGGCCATTCCTTCTAAGACGAAGCCAGTTAAGGAAAAGGAAAGAAAGAAGCCTGCTGGTCAACCTGGTCAAGCTGAAGGTGTTCAGAAGCCTGGAAGCCAAGGAGCTGCTGGTGGGAAACCAGCAGGACAGAAAGTAGGTGGTAAGGCAGCAGCTGGGCAAGAGCTAGGAGGGCAGACTGCGGGTGCTCAAGGAGCAGGAGGCGCTGCAGGACAAGGTGGCAAGGCAGCCGGTCAGAAACCAGAAGGCCAAAGTCTAGGTGCTCAAGGGGCAGGAGGCACTGGTGGCAAAGGTGGTAAGGCACCAGCTGGGCAAGAGCTAGGAGGGCAGACTGCGGGTGCTCAAGGGACAGGAGGCGCTGCAGGACAAGGTGGCATGGCAGCCGGTGAGAAACCAGAAGGCCAAAGTCCAGGTGCTCAAGGGGCAGGAGGCACTGGTGGCAAAGGTGGGCAGGCAGCAGCAGGGCAAAAGCCAGCAGGTCAGAGTACAGGTGCTCAAGGAGCAGGAGGCGCTGCAGGACAAGGTGGAAAGGTAGCAGCCGGTCAGAAACCGGGAGGCCAAAGACCAGGTGCTGAGGGAGAAGGAGGCACCGGAGGCAAAGGTGGGAAGCCAGCAGCAGGGCAGAAGCCAG